>DVZN01000211.1:0-15357 GCA_018237365.1 Caria ino melicerta
CTGAAAAACATTTTTAAGAAAAGTTGCCCGACCTGGGAATTGAACCCGGGACCTAAGCGGCTAGTGGTCTTAACAGGTCGATCAATATGTGTAAAAAAAATATTTTCGTATCCTTCCTCAGTGGTAAAGAACAAGGCAAGGTAAAATAATAGACACAAATCCATATTTAAGTTTATTGCAGACACTAATGTTAAGTTCAGAGACCCCGCTGAACCCAGTTTTGGTGTGTAAACCCACATTATAAATAAACATATTTAAATATTTACAAAATTATTTCAAAAACTATTTTAAAATAAATAACCAATTTATCTAAACTAATTCATAGACATTCAATATATTAACTACTACGTAAAAGTTATTTTTGGCATATGAATATCAAATTTTATTTAACTACGATAAAAGATAAGGCAGTACTTAATTGAAAAAAAATAAAGGTGTGCAAACCTGTAGACAAACTTAAAATCAGTTAATAATTAATGTCCACAGTCCAAACAATTATTTTTCTTTTGACAGCTGTCAAATTCACATCTAAATTATTGCTATCTTTTTCATTCCTATTGAATTAATGCTGTCAAAGGTAAAATAAGTTTACATTGCAACTAAACAAGTAGATTTTTTTTATCTCAACTTTCTTTTACATAGCAACAAGGATGAAATCTTGTATCCTACCCAGTTTTATTGAATGTCCATGAAAATATACAAAATGTACTAATTATTATTTATACAAATCTTAACATTTTTGTTGTTAAATTACGAGATCATTGTTTAACTTTTTAAATACAGAGAAAGTAACGGTGAACACAGCTGGTGTGATTCATTTTAATACATACAAATCTTTTGTAGACAAATTCCGTCCCTAACTCCTGTCTGAAATTATTTCATCGTACCAACTTGTAGACAAAAGATAAGAGTGGTGTTCAGCCTACATACATTGAGTTGGTTACGCTTAAAGTCATCTAAACATGGCAAATAAATTGTATTTTCAGAGTATCTAAAAGTAAAAACTTAAAAGTATATTTCTTAATAACTTTAGAAACTTAAATGAGTTTAATTTCAAAATATTACTTTCTTAAAAAATCACTAAATAATAAACAGAGTCGCTTAATAAATTTCCAACTTTTAAATCTGTAAGATTTAGATCTAGTCACAGAATATCAATAATTAAACGCAAAATATATAAAAAAAAAAACTATGCCTACATAGATTAATTAATTCTTGGAAAAAAATGAGTTCAAGCGATAACGTCAATTTTTGAAAATATTGAAATATTGCACGGTAAAATTGTTGCGAAAATTCGATCACAAAACATTGTGATTAGCTAACACACGTACACGTCAAACTTCTATTTGCCAATAAAAAAACAGCAAACTATGTCTGGGGTGCTATTTTTGAACATTCACCTATAATTTCCAAATTACCGATGGATAAAATACTCGTCAATCACGGACACTAAAAACACGTATTTTTGAAATTCACACCATGTCTATCAACATAAAAATGTGATACGAAGTTTGTATTTAGTGTCAGTGATTGACGAGTATTTTAATCATCGATGATTTCGAATGTTCAAAACTAGCACCCCTGGTCATGTAAACAAATGATTGCTTACAAATTTTACCTATTTCCTTAAAGTTAAAAAACCAGGGCTCATTTTATTTATAAGTTGCAAGTGAAATTAGAAGTTACTGTTTTATGATTTGCGAATGACATTCAGCCTCAGTTAAAAAATACTAACGAATATTTACGAAATAAATAAAATGATATGATTGACAATACAAATGACAGTAAAAATCTTTCAAGGTCAATTACATTCTCGAAATTTTAATGGGGTCAAGATTCAAACAAGGAAAAAATAAATGATGGAGTTCTGATGTAACAAACATAAAAAACCTACAACCGAAATGTGAACCCCTCCTTTTTGATAAGTCGTTTGAAAGTTAGTTCATAGTACAAACATATAATTTCGCTTTTATGGCAAACATTAAAAATACACAAGGATTCGTGTAATTTTAACTTATATATAGCATTGCACTACAATTGTCAGTCTAGTGTCCATGTGAAACTGCCTGCTCTATATCATTTTTACACGATTGCTATAGGAAAGGTTATGTTTTTCGAGTGTTAACGTATGTATGTCAATATTCCTTTTGACAAACTGAAAGGTTTGAAGGATATTAATGTATAAAGTATCCTTAGTGCTTAGTGCGAGTGACATTGGGTACTTAAAACAGGGTTATTTAACATAACAGCATACATAAAGTTTAAATGTTTAAAGCGACACTCTGCAAAAAAATATTCCAACAAGGAAGGAAAAAAAATTGACTTTATTATCACTTCTTGGTTCACATGGCTACTAGAAAAATAAACATAAAATAGAATTATCTAACCATGGTTAAATAACAAGTAACAAAAACACATCTCTCAGTCGAGTGACGGAAACAAAATCAATTGTAATATTTTAGGCAGATTATCAATACATATATAAAATACGGAAAAATCTTCAAACTATGTTAGTCATTACAAAATGTTTATCTGAAGATTTTCTTTCAAATATTATCACATACATACTCTAAAAATTATACTGAACTGTAGATTTTTTTTTTCCAATAGAATGTTATGAAATCATACTAAGGCAAACCAAAGAATGCTATCTTGACAGGTTCAGTTATTTAACAAACGTCAAAACATTTATGTTGTGACTTTTTTATTTTATGTGACAAACAGGCAGGTGGGTCACCTGATGGAAAATGGTCACAGCCGCCTACGAACATCCGCAAAATCAGAGGTCTCACAGATGCGTTGTCGACCTTTAAGATAAGTATAAGCTCTTTTCTTGAAGTTGCCTAAGTCGTATCCATTTGGAAATACCACCTTTGGTGTCAGGTTCCACAAAGGTGTACGCACGGACGGTGGAGGACCGCCACATTTCAGGGAGGTAGGCATGGAATTCTTAACTCCGACGTGATATCCGATGCGGAAACTAAGCGGCAGGAATCAAGGCTTTCATGATACATAACTCACACCGGTCAGGAAGGCTTTCTCTGTTTGGTCACAGTATAAACGTTAATGAGTATGCATTAATCTCGTGTTATCAAGTTTTTATTAAGCAAAACTACTTGTTTTAGGAAAAAAAATATGTGTATTGTATTTTTCCTTTAGATATATCTTAAGCCAATATTTTACTATTTTTGACAGTTCAATGATTACAGGTTAAATCTTCAGCGTTTAGGATTACAGGATTTTCATTTTAGCAAAATCGTCAATGAACTGTAAGATCTCTTTTCAAGTAAATGTATATTAAACGACATACCAGCAGTAGCACCTATATAGAAATGTACAATTTTAGTACATAAATTATAAATTATTTTATTTTGTCCAATTTACATATAAATTATTGCTTTTTATCTGTATTGTGATATGCAATTTTAATCTACTGTAAACAGCACGAAGCTGTAGTACTATCTGGAGGTTATACCTACTTCTAATATGACCTGATGTCAATACTGAGCATAGTTATATCACTATTATTGTTCCTATCTCTCTGTATTATAATAAGGGTGACATTATTTTAAGCGGAAAGAGAAGTTGGCAACAAAACAGTGCGAAAATAATATTGGCATTAGCGTCAGAGCATAGATAAGAGTGTAACCTCCAGGCATAATATTTAGCTTTATGGTCAATAGCCTAATTTTGGAACTAGGTGTAATTAACCAAACTGTTACTGTAAAATTGACTCGTTCTCTGATGATAAATATTCAGTCTGTACCATAACCAATGCATGCTTCAAAAATCAAAATTAATTAAATTCTGTAAATAAAATAAAACTGAAAAAACCATACAAACTCATCTACCCTCACAATAATCAAATGATTCGTATGTAGTGTCATTGTAATATACAATTATACATATACAAAACTCCACGCCCAACACTACCAAAATTTTATATTCTTCGCAAGAATGTCTGCCAGTGTCGGTATCAAACACGACTACCATCTATTGTCATTGTTAGATGTATATGTTTGTATTCTGAAACACTAATCTGAATTCCTATCAATAATCTCAAACAAATTAATATCCTAATTTTGTCAGGCTCAATAAAAACAATCCTTCTAATGCAAGTTTTGAAGTTGAAGTTTTATATTGACCAGCAAATAATTACCACATACAAAATCATTAATATATCACTTATTGTCTTATATAAGGAGTTAAAATATTGACACACCAGGTTTTTTTAAACCTCCATAGTTATATATAAAACAAAAAAAATATATACCATGTTTAGGATCTTTTTATATTGACTAAAGAGAAATGGTTAAAATAAAACTAATATTGTGACTAAAATAAAATACAGTTCAAAGTCGAGGTACAAAGGAAATTTTTTTTGAACATTTAGTTATTTTTCTGTTCTGTTAATTCGAACGAGCTTTTAAAGATTACATAATTAATCTCCATTTAATTATTTAAAAAATCGTGTGCAAAATATGCTTTTTCTGTAAACTAACCGATATATAAGGTCCTTCCAAAATAGGGTTTAATTTTTAAGTACAGTGTTCATAACACAAAAATAAAGCTATTACACAAAAAAATATATTTTTTCAAATATTTTTTTTATGAAAAAAATTTTTTTTTTGGGAAAATGATAAAAACTTAATGTTTGCTTACTTTACGTTATGTTACTAACTCAACAGTTATTTCATCAGCTGTTGGTAAATGATGTACTTAGCTACTAAATCCAAACAGAACTTTGATAAAGTGGTACAGGAGTTTATTATTTAGGCCACAATTCTGAAACCTTAATGGTAAAAAATCGATTCAACGATATTGTTTTATGTGTTGGTATCTTTTATTAGATGTACTGAACGCTGTCTAAAAATTTTAACACCTATTTTGGTAGGACCTTATATGTGAAGGAGTAAAAAAATTCTGGGCATTGTAGAGCACACTTCGCAGCACGAGTCTGGCAAAAATGAACATTGGATTTGGACTGATTTGGATCACATTTACTTGAAACAACAAAATAATGGATTGATTGAGTTGTCTTTCCAATTTCCGTGGCAAAGTTAATATATATTTTTTAATTGTATTGTAATGAAAAAGAATAAACTCAATTAAATATACAGGTAAAATATATTTATGTATGTACACTATGAAATATCTATTAGCGGGTTTACCTTCACCGAAATGCCCTTTTTTAATTTGACTAAAATACTTAGTAGACGCAGTTGTCTTCTAATAGAATAAAACACAATTTATTAGTGATATAAATTCAATAAAAACAAAACAATTCAAATACAGCACAAAATTTACCGATTAAATTACAAATAAACATATATTTATATTATAATAATATTGAAGTACATGTAAGTTCAGGAAATAGATTCATAGTAAATAATTTATGTCATCAGTAATATAAATTCACTAATAAATTGTGTTCTGAATATGATGTTACTGTATTTATTTACCATACCCACCATGTCTTAACATGATACCTTAGAGTAGTGATATTATGTCTAGAATTATTTCAGTGCTACAAATGATCAACACGAAAGTTGCATCAACAACTGTATCGAATCCGCAATAAAATCATTATTTCATGTTGACTACCTGTATTGGAATAAAAATACTCTAAAATGTCACGGTAAGGCCTCAATAAAATGCTCATTACTTCGAATTCACAAAATGACATGTTGGTCCTGTATTTACACAAGGAAATTGAAAAAAATTAACTAAATATTTACATAACAACTGTTTTAAGTTATTAGACTTATTTCATTCCTTTGAGCAAGCATTGTCATTAGTGATATGTTTTATGCATCATGTTATTTAAAGTGACTTTTCAAAATATTCGGCTTACAAAATTTAATATGTACTAATATTATAAATGTATACTTCCACCCTCAGCAGCTATATAGTTAAACCAATTTTGATAAAATAAGATAAATTTGACAATCCAATGACAAATAAAGTGTAATTTTTTCAATCAAAACCAATCCCTAAAAGAGTGAAAGTGACTCGACATTTGCTAAATAAGCTGTAAAAAACGACTGGAAGCCATATCACAAGAATTGAATTGAATTAAGTGAAAGTGAGTGATTCACTGTCGGTCAGATCGGTTCACAACAAATACTGTTCTAGTGCAAAGCGAACAATACCACAGGTAACAGCAAGATAATCCTTTTGAAACCAATGAAATTACAAATTCCTTATTCCTAACACAGTCTTATTATTCCCCTGTGTGGTCGAGTGGTGTTTGTATCCAACTTTGACGCACAAGGTCCCACTTTTTCTGAAAAATATAACGTTGCCTGGGATTGGATTTGTACCTGATTAGCAGCAGACTTGCCATCTGTGCCATCATGGGACCTAATATTGTCAGTCAATCGTGAGTGCTGTCCTTCGAGTATATACGGACGTGACGATATTATTTGCTTTTTTATTTTTATTTGGAACCTGATGATACCAGCCATTGAGCTAAGTAATTGTAATAGCTTCATGTAGATATACTCATACTTGTATTATTTTTTTTGAAATGACAATAGTTGCCAGCCAGAGCGGCTTCGCAACGACACCGGACGTTTGTGGGAGCGCAGAGTACTCAACCCAAAACTGCATTATTTAAGGGTGGGACTCCTATAACGCCCACCACTAAGGGAGACTCCTGCGAGATCGGACCTCGGCTTAGTGCTGCGTTCTGACTACTGGTGGGTGGGGTATCCATGGCTACATACTTGTAGGTCTTACATGTATTGTACGTGAAATAGTGTTTGACCATGATTTACTCGTCACTTAACATCAGGTGACATAGTGGTCAAATGTCGACCTATTGATTGTGAAATAAATTAAGTCACATGTATTTTTATTATTTTTATTACATAGACTAACGATTTCACTAACTAAAGCATCTTCAGAGCTACTATTTCATAAAATTTACAAACATAAATACCTCTGTAGTTCACAATTACATTAGTACTAAATACGTTTAAGAATTAAATATGAATATTTTCTTTAGTTAGATTAGTGAAATTGGTAGTAGCTATGTAATAAAAATACTGTGAAAATGTACAAGTTACTTTTTAATCATTAAAATACAATTTCACCAAACGCCGACGGTGAAAAGTATAGAACATTGTTTGACCACTATCAGGATATTGAAGAATTGCATAAATAATTTGATTATGAGATAAAAATATATCATTTACCAGATTTTTATATAAATTAAATACGGTTACGAAGATAAACAAATAATATTTCTTCCTGGATATTGAGCAAAAACATGTTAGAAATCACTAATTTATGCAAATGCTCTTAATGAATAAGTCTAAAACATATTTAAATACCATCACGCCAATGAGACAGAAGCGTAACTAGTGCTTCAATGAGTAGCCAATGTTGTCATGTCACATATGCTGGTACGTATTTATGATTATAACATGAAAGAAGTCAAATTTGGGAATTTATAATACTTTCGCATGGAAAGAAATGTTTTTCACCATGGTTGTATAATTATTTCAAGATTTGTAAACAAAGGAAGACATTTTTAATATAAATTGTAGAAATATTTTGACCGATAAAACTGAAAAAAATATTTAAAGTGATTAAAAGGTGTGGTAAGAAAACTATTATTAATATTTATGTTCTTATCAATGAATAAATAATAAATATCCCTGGACATATGACACATATTAATCTAACTCAAAAGCATATTATTTGCTTGTGTTATGGGTGTTAGTCAACGATATTACACAGAATAAATTTAATAAACACCCACACCCAGAAATATGAACGGCTATTTCATCAAACAAACGCCTGCTCCTGTCAGGAATCGAACCCGAGCCTCCCTATTTGTAGACGTGGTATGAAAACTATGGTACCACTCGGCCAGCGAGACGGCCGCAAATAACTAAATTGTAATAATATTATACATTATTATTTACGTAATATTAGTGTAATATATTTTTTTCATATTTTTGCATCGATTTTTGTATGGAAATCCAAACACTTTGAGGGGCTGACGTGATGATATTTACAAAAGCAGTCATTATATTTTACTTACGCTTCAGCCGCAACAGGCTCCCTCGCATGGTGGATCTTCACATGTTTATTGTGATTCGACTTATTACTGGAGGTCTTTCCACATATATTACACGAGTATGGTCTCACGCCACTATGAACTTTCATATGTTCCGACAAATAATAACTACGGTGAAAAGTTTTCCCGCACTCTGCCACTTTACACACATATTTCTTCGCCATCTCATGTTCCCTAACGTGTCGTTGGCAGTTGTACTTCCTAATGAATTGACAGCCGCAGTAGTTGCAAGTATAGGGACGTACGGACTTGTGAGCGTTCATGTGGGAGATATACTCGGTGTGCCGGATGAAGGCTCCCTTGCAGAGGTTGCACTTGTAGGGCTTGGCCGACCGGCTCATGTGCGTCCAGCGGTGGAGTTTGAGGTTCCACTTGGTTGTGAAGTATTTGTTGCATATCACACAGTTGTACGGCCGCTTGCCCGTGTGCGTTTGTAAGTGAGCACGAAGATTCGATCTTAGGTACACCTGGAAATATGTTTTCAATAATTTACTTATTATTCATTGGATTAAATTAAATTGATTAGATGATAGGAATAAAATTATTATTTTCATATCTCGGATCGTTTACACTCTCACAAAATGTATATACATTAGGCGCTGGCCCAAATAATCAGGTCCATTACACTCTCAGCAAAGATTACACACGATAGAACACCGACCAAAATATATTACTCATTCATAGTTTCATAAAGTTTACATACAATTAACAATTGACCATAACATTCAGATATTTTACACTCTCATAAGTTTACATATATTAGGCACCAGCCCAATTATTCAGGTCCATAACACTCACTAAGATTACACACGGAAGATAACTAGCCAATTCACACTCTTGCAAAGTTTACACACAGTAAGCACCGGCCAAATAGAAACAAAAAGATCCATCATATTGTCAATAAGCATAACGGCAGTGGCACACTGGGCCAATATTTAGATAATTCACACTCTCACCAGTTAAAACGCAGTAGGCACCGGCCCAAATATTCAGACTTTTGCCAAGTTTCCATACCTGTTTACAAATATGGCAGGGCACGTTCTCGACCTTGCCGGCGCGGCGCTCGGAGAGGTAGTACTCGTTATGCGAGCGGCGCACGTGTCTCGTGAGCGACGCCGCGTGCACGAACTTGTCGCTGCAGTACTGGCACGCCTTAGGCCGCTCCTCGTGCGTCTCCTTGTGCCACACCAGCTTCGCCTTCGAGTGGAACACCGCGCCGCAGTGGCACACGAAGTCGCGCACTTTCACTTTCTTCTTGTAATGATGCCGGTCTCTGTACCACATTTTAGGTAATGTAGTCATCAAAGCTTGATTTTAAAACACTAATCATTATACACGAAAGCTTAGATCTTAAACTAAACAATAGGTAGTATTATATTTTCTTTGATTACACTACGTTTGCATTAAGAATTCGGTGACCACCTGATGTCATTCCTTCAAACGAAACAGTGTATTGATTGGTTCAAGGGCTAGCGGACGACGCATCGCTGCATTATTATCTCTAACGTGGTATAGGAGCAGAGCTGAGCTTTTTCTACTATATATTTTTTACTTTTGAAAAACAAAAATACAGATGGATTCCCTGATGGTAATAAATACACGCTGCCTTTAGACACTCAAAGATGTTAATGGTGTGTTGACAGCCCGAGGCCAGGATGTTAAGTCTCATGCAACATTAAGTTTACCGGCTACCTTACCCTCCAAACCGCAACACGTCAATTACAAGCACTGACATTAAGGTCACAGTTCTAGGGACAGTAAACCTAAGCTCGCCTTTTACTGCCAGAGAGGTAGTTAGCCTATTCTACAAAAAAGCTGAACCAATTATACGTTTCAATTTTTGGAATGTTGTAGTACTAATAGTACAAGTACAATGAGCGAAATAAATTAGTACCAGGAGGGTTGTCACTTTGCAGATTAGGTATATTCGCCGCCTGCCTACTGTAGTAGGCAGTTAAAACCTTAATCGCATAGCGCAATGTGAGCGTTTAGCTGACATTATAAGAATCAATTTTGATTGCACTCAGATATGAGCTAGCAAATTTATATATAAACTTACGTTTTTTTAGGGAGTGAGTAATCTGTAGGGTTATACTATTATCTAATCTGTGCTAGTACGAAGCGCTAAAAAAACAAACAGAGAATCTGCTTGAAATAAAAAAATGAAAAAAAAATGCATAAGTCAGATTACGAGCTTCGAAAGTGATCGTCACAATCGCTAGTAACATAAGAATTCTTCTTGTATCATGTACTATCCTGAATAGTTCAGAAATAAAAAAAAAATACATATTTTGTAATTTCTTTTTTCTCTTATTATTACTATTTTTCTCGTATTTATAAGATATGTATGTGTACATTTATTATAATTATATCGTACACTGCATCATGCATATTGTGGGTTAGCTGGAAGAAACCTCATTATATAGAGATAAGCTCGCCTTTTGTGCATTTTCTTTTGTTACTATATCTATGTATTAGGTTTTGTGTACAATAAAGTATTAAATTAGATAAATATTTTATTTCAATCAAAGGGTTTTTATAAAATTCTGTTTTATTCATTCATCCTATAATAATAAAGTAGGTATTTTATTACATACTGAAAAATTCAACCACAGTGCACTGCATAAAAAACAGTATCAAGGTCGTGTACATTTCTGTGGGATGAAATGGGAAGAATACCCTTACAAACAACAAAAACAATTCCAAATCGATCTATAAATGAAAAAGTTCTAAGGTAATAGTAGGGGAGCCCAAGAGGGGATTTCTGTAATTACTCGAGCGTGTCGGATTAAGATATGAGAGATTCCTTGTACTTTTATTGAACACCTCTGTCATATATACAATCTCCATATAGAGCCATGCATGTAGGGTAATCGGTCTTAAAAAAGTCAATGTCTTAAAATGCTTGAGCATGTCAGATTAAGGTATCGTAGGTTTATTGTAAGCCAATAAGAATATATTTAAATAATCTGAAAATTTTCCTGCGCCGTTAAGGAGTTAGTGAGCAAGAAACATTCAGAAACAAGTCACCTATGTTGTATCGGCCATTACGACACAGTTTGACATATTTTAGTCATTGAGACACATAAGGAATATATACTATTGATATCAGATGCACTCGCAAAAATATAATAAAGTGACTTTTAAGTTTGGCTTTTAGACGCTCCCCCCACCGCTAAAAATAAAAATGTCACATAAACTTTTCTTTCCTCTATCAACTAACCGACAAAATGTAACAAGTCCCAATGATGTTCGAGTGACTACACATTTAGCATCCTGGATTCCCTTACTATAATAAATTTATTTCAAAATTAAAAATTCACGGTTCCAGCCCAAATGTAATAGAGACAAAAATATATAATAAACTGGCCGAAAAACAAATCAATAGAAGAAGACAGCTTATTAAAAAAAAATATTGCCTATTGAAAAAGTTATTATAGTGTAAGTGAATTAATAACAACAAATTTGAAAATTTGAAAATATAAGTCGGCTCGCTCCTATTCCTGCCTTAATTGCTACAATATTGGGTTCATCTGTTATTACGATACTGTATAATATTTAAGATCTTTATTGTAAACATATGGCTGCAAAAAATGATTGAATGATTGACTGACTGATTGATTAATAAACATAACAAAACACAAATTAAGATTCTCCTCGTTTTGATAATCACTTTAAGGTGATTATTTGTTGCTGTTAGCCTGTCTATTAGTTTTAGTATTAGACAGGATTTCAACATACCTATGCTGCACCATATTGGAGTATCTCCGGAAGGTATCATCACAAATGGTGCATTTCACAGGGCTCCTCCCCGTGTGGATATTGTGATGATCATTTAACTTTTGCCGGGTGATGAAACGCTTTTCACACACTTCACATCTGAAATATACGTATTTCCTACATTACAAAAGAGCAAGAACAAAATTTTAAACATCATAATCTTCAAAGTCTATGGCTTTGCACGTATGTTACATTTTGCCATGTATTTTTCAAGCAATTATGTGTTTCCATCATAAACCAAATTAAAAACAAACATAAAAGACCATATGAAAAAAACATTCGGGATGTGCTATGGGAAACTGTAATAAAATACCCCTGGACAAATTACACTAATTGATCTAACTTAACAACAGGGGCGAGCGGTTGTGTGATGAAGATAGTAGTTCGCATTTCTGGGTCTGTGATGAAGATAGTAGTTCGCATTTCTGGGTCTGGTTGTTAATATAAATTTCTATAAGTTAATATAAAATATAAAATTCTGGTATCTATCAATGTATTTCTGTGTTTAATATCGTAGACTAACACCCCTCAAGCAAATTATTTGCTCACTTTGGGGTTAGATTAATTTATGTAATTTTTTCCAGGATATTTATTAAATACTAGCGACTCGACCCGGCTTCGAACGGGTGCAAAACTGATACTAAATGAACTACATAATGTCTCTCACAGATATCACATTAGACCTTAAATATTATCAGGGTTTCTCTTTTATATTATGCATGTATTATATATATAAATCTTCCTCTTCAATCACTTTACCTACTAAAAACCACATCAAAATCCGTTGCGTAGTTTTAAAGATCTAGGCTTACATAGGGACAGACAGACCCGAAGCGACTTTATTTTATACTATGTAGTGATATAACAAACCTCATACAAAGTAGCTGAACTATTTTAGATTATTTTCTCTTATTTTCTTCTATGCATTTACTTAAAGAAGTATCTTACCTCATACATATATGCTTCCAAACTGAACCAAAGATATAATTTAAACACGTACATGCAACACTCACTTATAATTCTTTATCCCCAGGTGCGTTTTGATGTGTAGCGCCAAATTTGCACGTTTGAAGAAACACTTTCCACATGTGAGACACTCCAGAGGATGGATCTTGAGGTGTTCGTGAAACTGTGCATCTGTTAGCTGGTCTTCCTTACACGTTGGACAGACAAAGTCTTTTCTCCGCCTCTTGGGTTCTTGCTTAATGAGCCCCGCTATTTGAGGTTTCGACTCTGACTTTACGTCGTAAACTTGTAGAATTGTTGATGAAATAGTTTCTTTAGAGTCAATTTGGAGAATACTTCCTGTAAACAATAATCTACACGTGAAAAGGATTTTGTGAGACATGTGAATGGTTCGTTCAAAAACTTTCAAAAGTACCTTCATGCATATTGTCCCCGAAGGGGTAGGCAAAAGTGTGCTAGTATGTATCTCCACGACTTGTAAGTCCAGTAGATATACTAAAACACCCACGATTAGCCAAAGTACTAGGGCCCAGTATATATAGGGCCCAGGGCGTTATATAGGGCCCATTAGGGCTTCGGGCACCTTCCAATCCCGGGCAATGTCATGCTTATTCAGAATAATCTGAAAACATTTTAAGAAAAGTTGCCCGACCTGGGAATTGAACCCGGGACCTAAGCGGCTAGCGTTCTTAACAGGCGAAAGCCTTACTGTTACACCACAGAGGCGATTTTGAATATATAAATCATTAATTGTAATCATTGATGATGGCCGGTCTGCTAGCTTAGTGGTGAGCGAGATGCCCTAACACGTCGACGAATAGCAAGGCTCGGTTTCAAATTCCGACGAGAGCAGGCGTTTGTGTGACGACGTTTGCATTTCTAGATCTGAATGTTAATTATTTTTTTCTGGTAGGTATTTATATAATATGCATTTCTATATTAATATACAGAAGCAAATACTTTGCTTATTTTGAGGTTAAGTTGTGGGTGCATACTAGTATGTACCTCTGCCTACCCTTTCGAAGATATATGGGCGTGAGGATATTTATTTTTTTATCAACTAGTGATGACTTTTTGTATTGACAGTGTAAGTTACCATAAAGACATCTTTTATGTAGTGAATTACCCAATCGTTCCTATCATGAATGTCAGATGTTCTCTCAATGTTTCATTAGGGTAATTATAGTGCATTTATAGAACAATAGAGTATGGAGAAATCCACCGAAGTCAAGGTTTGGTAACTGCATGAAGGGGCCATTCCATTTGAGGTGAATTTATGGGTTTTTAAACACTAGTCAAGTCACGGTCATTGTATAGTGGGGATATAAATAATTACCAAGTTAGTAATTAATACTGTTATTAAATTATTTGATGGGCTTTTATTCATTCACAATAAGACTATTACATTCGCTGTTTTATAGTATGAACAAGCAATGATATAAAAACGAAACAAAATATCCGAGTGCCATTTTGGAAGCGGGCGCCATTTTGGAAATTTAATTTATAGTCTTGTCATCACCACAATTCTGACGAATTCTAACAATACATTTGGGCGCGCTAAAATAATGGATATGCAAATATACATACATACTAAACTACTGCGTAAGAAGGAGGATACCATTTTGACGCCGTCGGACAAAAATCAATAACAACAAAAACGTCAAAACCATCTTAAGAACGAAAAATTTTAAAGTGCCTGTACAAGTACTTTCTTGCCAAATATCGACCGATCAAATCATCTATTTGTTAATACACTTTTCAATTAAAGTTGTCTTTTGTCATTGCCCTAAATAATATCGTAAGCGCCGTAATGAGTTTTGCGTTGAGTAATAAGGTAGTGTCGTCAACAATATTGACCTCATTTTTGAATGAGTTCGTAATAATGATATGATTAAAAATCACCGGACAAAATCACACTAGCCAACCGGTTTCGCTTTAATAAAAATAGTATAGTGTGTATAAATTTAAAAAATAATTTGTGAAACAGTGCAAGTGTATAATATCAAAAATGTCTATATGCAGTTTCACGAAGTGCTGAGGATGGAAAATATACAATATAATGCATAGTACCCATCCGGGTAAACCTCTGCGAAACTTTACCATCAAGTAAACTTAATCCGTTCTGTATTGTATACTTTCCATCCTCAACTCTTGGTGAAACTGCATATTGTTATTTCAATATTTTAAAACAATTGCACTGTTTCACTAATTTAATTTTAATTTCAATTTATTTATACACACTAGCCAACCGGTTAATCCGTTCTGCCTAAAATAATATATTATGACTAGCTTTCCGCCTGCGGCTTCGCCCACGTGAAATTCGGTTTTCGCGATTAATATATATAATATATATTACATTTAAGCGGACGCCTGCTGGACGTTGCTCCGATCTTCAATTTCAGTTCGATCAGTCGAAAATTTACGAAGAGTACAAACTTTCATCCCCTATTTTATCCCTTTGGGGGTTGAATTTATCAAAATCCTTTCTTAGCGGATGCTCACAGTGGCTATCTGCATGCCAA
>DVZN01000212.1:0-15351 GCA_018237365.1 Caria ino melicerta
TTATACTAGTATGTAGTATATACCTCTGCCTACCCTTTCGAGGACATATGGGCGTGACGATATTCATTTATTTTTTACATATATAATATGTATACTATGTAGTGATTATGTACTATGTATTAATATATTATCGAACCGAAAAGCTGTTGAAAGGAACCGAGTTTATACGATCAATAGTCAAACACAAAATACAATATAATTTTACAGTTATAAACACCTGCCATTTTAGTCTGAGCAATTTTCATTGCTTTAGATATCAAATATAGGTTAGACTTTATGATTTATTTATAACAGCTGTCTAGAGGTGAATCTTCTTGTCCTGTGTTAAGTGAGTTAGTCGGAGTCTAATTTTGTCGTCACTACATCTAAAATTACTTAATTTGTCCCAAGAGCACACTACTTTTCACATAAATAGAAAGAAAGAAAGAAAGAAAGAAAAATAATTTATTTTCAGAGATCTACGTAATTATATCTACCTATTTGAATTGGAGTCCTACGTCCAGCAGTGGACTGTAATAGGCTGATGTATGTATGTATGTATTTGAATTTGTGATTTATATTTATTCTGCATCTAAGCGTTTTTTTTTTAAATAGCACCTGCACACAAATATCTGTTGGCCCAAAAGTTGAATGTTGGAGAAAAAACTTATTAGTTTAGTGTACAAAAAAGATATAAATAAAATGCCGAAAGTCATATCCCCAAGACTATATAAATATAATCAGATCCTCAAACCTCTTTCCCTACAAAGTCATGAACAAAGGCTAACGGTTTATCTTCGATCGCTCCACCAGACACGTCACTTGATGGCACTCTAGTTGCGAATCATTTAATGAAGTTTTGTAATCTATAGTAAATATTACACTCTCTGATATTAACAATCTGTAGCTTCATCTATGGTACATGTTTTACGTACTCTGTGGTAATATGTAATGTGTGAAAAAATGTCATGGCCACCTTAGCTGTTAGAAAATGTAACTGTAATTACAAAATAAAGTTTGCATTATTCCTGGCGAGTTTAATTATTGATTATTCAAATAAAATAAACTTTCAACAGTTACTGTCAAGCTCTGATTTGGAAATAATGCCACACCTGCATGATATTTGGAAAATCGTAACCTAAAAAATCAAGTAACTGTACTTGAAGAAAAACTCAAGAATATAGACAAAGAGAAACGGAAATTCAATTTAGTTTTTTCGGGGTAATAGAAAAAGGGAAAAGAGACTGAACTCGTCGATTATGTAAAATATATTATTGAGGAAACAGGAATACAAATAGCCAATAAATTAGTAATATTTACAGGATCGGCACGCCATCCGAAAAAAACCGTACTCCTCGTTGACAACTTTATGGAAAAAACACCTCACCTTGAAAAATAATTTCGAACTACCGTCAGGCATTTATGTTAAAGAGGACTACTCTAAAGATGGAAGCACGAAAACAACTACAATCAAAACTTGAAGAAGAAAAGAGCGAAGGGGAATATAGCATTCTTAAAGGGTGATAAGTTGATAGTTAAAAACCTAATGATACTACGCAAAAGGGAAAAAGGGAGAATACTATATCACCTAATATGACCACACAAAAGAAAATAAACCAATAACGAAGTTCTTCATTATGTGTGTATTAATAGATGTGATGAATATAAGAATGTTTAATTATTAAAATTGTGTTTATTTTTATCGCTTATGTGGTTTAGCGGTACGACTGTCGCCTGTTAAGACCGCTAGCCGTTTAAGTCCCGGGTTCAATTGGATTGGAATGTGCTCCAAGTGGCGATAGGCTTGCCACTTATCACATCATGGGCTCTAGTACCTTGGCTAATCGTGGGTGTTCTAGCGTATCTACTGGACTTACGAGTCGAGAAGATACTAGCACACCTCTGCCTACCTACCTACACATACCTCTGTTATGGTATTAACGTAAATAGTTAATCGTGACTAAACATATATTACCTGTCTATTTATCAACAAAAATATTAGTTTCTGTACAGATTTACAAAAAGCTCAGTATGTACTGGGCTATAGGATGGGCTAGGGCTATAGGTTATAGAGAAGCAAAGTAAATCTGTATAACTTTTACTCTTAGCCTATAGCCTTTGAACAGTATTTTTTAGAACTAGTCATTTTGTTGCATTTGCTTGGTTATAGGTACCTACATTTTACACGAGTTCATAGTGCATACAACTTTTATTTTTCTTGACATTTCTTGACGATTTCGTGACGGGACAACTTTCTGAAAATAACTCTGTAGCGTTACAATTTCACAATACTTTCTTGTAAATGTTTTTTTTTTTTTGTTTTCCATCTATAAAGTTGTTTCCATTAGAAATAATATTTGAAATCGTGGCAATTAGGCTTCTTTTGACTTTCACAAGTCCCGTAAATGGTCCAAAATGATTTCACTAGACACTGTTTAATAATGATGGGCCGTGTATAAGTCGTTAAATGTTATAATCGCTTTCCGTTTACCTTTAGGTTAACTTCAAGAGTACCTTGTGTACAAAATATTGACTAAATAAACATTTAGTTTTCCTTTTTTTAGAAGATTGAAAGACGACGCCGTCGACCTTTATTAGGGAACAGAGCATATAAGGAATATTCTACAGAAATGTTAGAAGTTGGTGTGGACTTAGTAGGCAAGAAATTTCGTCCCTTCAAGCTGAAAAACGATTCCACATACCACGCAGAACTATAGATAAAATAGTGAAAATAAGCATAATAGAAAGCCAGGCGAGACAAAATAGCAGATAGCAAATACTTTTTGAATTAAAAGAACAAAATATCGTTAATGCCCTGAGAGCAGCAAGAGATTTCGGAGCTCTTCTGTCTCTTTTCGATCTAAGTTTCGTTGAGTTCAACTACCTTAACCCCTTAATTCGAAGCCGTGTAGAATACTTCCCATTGAATACAAAAAAATCTACATCAAAAATTACACCGTAAACCTAGAATTCTATGTGTATAATTGAGGTGCAATTACGCAAGTACGCTTAAAAAACGATAATTCTAGTATTCTAACGATAAGTTTGACTTCATTGTTGATTCCGTCATCAGGCGCCTCGTCTATTGCTAGTCCATTAACATCAAGAACAACCAAGCGTAAAAGGAAAATACCAGTACGAACTGTACCAAATGTCCGGGCAAAAACAAAATTTTCGAGTACCCTTGTACGCGGCACTTATCGCGTTCGACCAAGAGTTGTTTTTCCGTCGCTAACCGCTCGATCGGTTTCTTTTGACACGCATTGATTACGTTAGTTGTTAATAACTAGTAAGACAATGAGCTTGGTTTCCTAGAAATTTTAATTGTTTTCTACTACATAGTAGGGGAGACCGGGGCAAGATGAGGTTCGGGGCAGGACGGGAAGTAAGCTTGTGTGCGTGAATAGTATTCGTGATCGGAACGGCGACGGCGCCATTTGCACGAACACTCTGCGCTAGTGCGTCCAAGCAGTGCAGACAGGTTAGAACTCGTTTTTGCGTTTCCGAGAAAAAAAAGTGATATTGCAAGTGTTTTTATGCGAAATTTTATTCAAAAACTTATGTGCAGACAATTAAGTACCTGAGTTAATTTATTTTTTTAATCCCAAGCTTATTATAGTAGACCAAAACATTAAATTAAAACCTGATGTTTTCGTCGGTAACGTTTGAGGTTTGAAATGCTTCATCTTTTTTGTCAACGTGTAGATCGGAACAAGATGATCGGGGCATAATGGGATTTTGCCCCGTCTTTGTGATTTACTATATCAAAGAATATAAAATCACAAAGACCTTCATATATATAACATTTTCTATATACTCATAATTTTATTGTAATTTCTACTTAAATCAAAAATATTTATTTATATTTCTACAGATACTATGGTTCGCTACTACAAACGGAAAACAAATCGTGGCAAATGGAAAGAAGAAGATATGAGAACAGCAGTAAAAGCTATTCTTACTGACAGAATGGGATTTCTTCGAGCCTCGGCTACATACGACGTTCCAAAGTCAACTTTAGAACGGCGAGTAAGAAAAGCTCGTGAATCTGTTAATGCCGACACTGATTCAGATAACGACTGCGGGAAGAAACATTTTGGACGATTCAAAACTGTTTTCACAGAAGAGCAAGAAAATCAGCTGGCAGAGTATGTGAAATCTATGGAAGCACGACTTTTTGGTGTAACAGGAAAAGAGCTTCGTATTATAGATTATCAGTTGGCTTAGCGGAATCACTTAGATAACCCATTTAATACAGAAACTGGTATAGCAGAAGACTGGCTCAGCGGGTTTTTAAAACGACACGCTGATTTAGCATATAGACGCCCAGAACCAACATCAGCCGCAAGAGCGATGTGTTTTGGCATTGTTTTCAGAGTGGCAGTCGACAAATTTTTCACATTGTTAGAAAATGTAATAGATAAATATAAACTGACGCCCGAAAGAATCTTCAATGTTGACGAAACAGGGATCAGTACTGTCCCAAAAAGTCAATCTAAGATATTGTCAATGAAGGGTCAGAAGCAAGTCGGCTGCCTCTCATCAGCGGAGAGAGGCCAGGTGGTCACTGCTGAAATTTGTTTTAACGCCGTTGGCACCTATGTCCCTCCTATGCTAATATACGCTCGGAAGCGGATGAAAGATGAACTTTTGGATGATGCTCCGTCAGGGTTTTGGGGTACTTGTAGTGACAATGGCTGGATTACATCAAAAATATTTTTTGATTGGTTTAAATTATTCGTGGAGTTCACACAACCAACAAAAGAAAAGCCTGCATTGCTTCTGTTAGACGGTCACTCTTCCCATACAAAAAATATTGATTAATTATTTTTATGCAAGAGAAAATAATGTGATTTTATTATGTTCACCCCCACACTGCACTCATAAATTGCAGCCTTTAGACGTGTCTTTAATGAGACCTTTAAGCACGTACTACAGTGCAGAAGTAAAAAAATGGTTGAGAGATTACCCTGGTCGTGTGGTTACACCATACCAAATAGCAAAACTTTTTGGACAAGCTTATTTACAAGCTGCTACAATGCTCACGGCCATAAATGGATTTCGCAAATGTGGTACATGGCCATTAGATAAAAATGTTTTCACGGATGCTGATTTCATAGCTGCAGAGACAACCAACACAGGAAATCTGGCAAGAGTCGAGCTGAATGTGGAAAATGCTCCATCAACTCAAATATCCGAACCAGCAATTACTGAAGAAAATTTACCGACGCCACCCCCTTCAGCTCAACTTGGATAAATATCGTTTGTGACTCAGCAAAACAATGTCCCTTCTTCAGCTATTTATATTCAGTCTGAAAATGTTCGAGGTTTGTCAGAAAATACAGAAAACATTGTTTCAAATTCAAACTTACATACTAATAAAGGGAATGTTCCAGAGCCTCTGATATTCTCAGAAAGTACTGTCAATCCCGTCTTCTGAAAAGGAAGACTTTGTAGATCCGGCCACGTCCTTTTCAAATAAAAATTATACCCTGGTCCCGTTGAATTCTTAAATTGACATTTCTAAAACTACCACGTCTTCCCTAAACGTTGCTACAGCTGCTAACTTCAATAGATATTCTCCCAACATTATTAATATTAGAAAGAACCCTGAACAAACATTGGCTGAGCAACCTTCGACGTCAATATTGCGAGCTAAAGAAAAAACTCCTGAAAGGCAAATAAAGAGACTAACTTCTTATTTTCTGGTAAGTCCTGAAAATATTATGGTTATACCTAAAGAAGTTAGAGGACTCAGGAGAGAAAGACTAGGAAACGAGGGAAGACCGCAATACTAACTGAATCACCTTACAAAAACGAACTGATGATTAAAGAAAGCAAAAACAAGAAAAAGACTGATAATCAAGTAACTGAAAAAGGTAAAAAACAAATGAAGAAACCTGCAAAAAAGACTGTAAAGAAAATTAAAAAGACGACTGACAAGGAGAATTCTCAGAAAAAGCGTCAAACCAAAAGGCGTAAAAAAAGAAACGGAATCGGATAATAGTTCATCCCAAGAAGAGGATGATGACTGTGCCTGCATCTATTGTGGGTACTTATACTCAGATTCAACCGAAGGTTGGGTCATGTGCGTCGTGTGCCACGGTTGGGCGCATAATTCATGTGCCGGAGTGGATGAGGAAGATGAAGAGGCACATGTTTGTGAACGCTGTCTACCTGATTAAAAAGTGTACTCGTTTTGCCCTACAGTATTTCCCAGTTATGGTGCATATAAGGTATAGTATAAGTGAGATGATTGCATTACAGAACTTGCCTTTCAATTTTGTGGAGAGCTTTCGCAGACTAATGAAAACAGTTGCGCCGCAGTATTCTACAAAAGGGCGAAATTTTCATACAGAACACGTTTGTTGTGACTTATATGAAAAAGTGGCAAATAAGCTAAAAATGCTGTTACGCGATGTGCCGTATTTTTCATTTACAACAGATATATGGAGACAAGCGCTAATGTTTCTCTGCTTAGCCTAACTTGCCACGGCATAACTGCGGATTTTAACCGTTTAACTGTTATTTTAAAATGCGAAGAGTTTGATAGCAGACATACGGGCGATATTATCGTTGACAAATTAGAATTAATGCACTTAATACAAACTTTGTATTTAGTGCGACAGAGATAACGCTCTACGAAGCCGAAATTTCTTAGTGGGAAGTTAAAAATTTTGAGCTCAATGTTCTATCAGATTCTCTAAAATCACAGTACAATAATGCTACAACAAATGAAACAAAGACGAAATTGAAAAGCATAGCTGATAAAGAAATTGCCGGAAAATATCATATGAAATCAATTAGATATTTTCCATCGTCCGCTCTTGGTAAAACTTCCACATATTCATATTTTTCCCCATTACAGTGGGGAAATAATCCACCGTTGGTAACCCCATTTCTTAATCAGTCAAAGTATTTATATCTATCTACCTACCTATAGGAATTGATTGATGTTTACAATCTCAAAACATTGTTAGTAACTTAAGTCTTTAGCCCTGATGATGCTGTAAAAGCGAAACCACTAGGCTAATCAAATAATATCAAATTAAAAGTGATTTATGAAACAGTACATGTGTTCAAACGTTCAAAAATATGAATATGAAATAAAATTTTACCCAAAAGTTAGGTTTAAAGGAAAGGATTAAAAGAAACCGTTCTAAATACCTATACAGAAAACGGGATCAAGACAGATTTTTTTCCTTCGAGATGACATAAGCCGCTCTAATGCAGGTAGAAATGAAACTAGGACACCGAATAAAGTGAAATGCAGAAACGTTTTTTGACAAATACCTTAGATAATAATCTATACAAAAAATATACAACCGAAAGAGAAAAATATACTATCCAGAGATTTATAATTCAGAAAAAAAAACATTATACTAAAATTACACATAAAAATAAGCCAACGACTAAAAAAAGCCAAACAAACGGAATACAAAATAGGTGCGTTAGTAGGAAATAATCAAAACCACACAATTATACGACAAATACCTCCTCGAGTACTCCAACATTAATTTAAAAAAGGTAAAAAAAAATACAAAATAGTCAGAAAAATATATTTAATGTTTACCGATGTTATGTCAACTCTTTTTTAATAATGTTTGGATTAAATGGGTTATGTTTATTATATTTCAATAAAATGTTAACAATTTCCTTAGACGTCTTTGCTGCTTCAAGAGAGTTTAACTGACTTAGTTTTTCAGTTACTGTCCTTCCTAATCTTTTATGTTTTGTATTCTCTAAGCCAAAAGCATCATGTTGCACACCTCTTAATATGCTGACCAAATTTTTGGCAACTCCTTTACATGTCAAGTTATTAGTATTTGTATTGTTTTCTAAAATATTATCATTGCTTATATCATTTTTATCTTCAAATCTGGATTCTATTTCATCCTAAAAACAAAACACTAAAATTTATTTTCAAATATTTCTCAAATGTTAATGATACATTAAGAAATAATAATATAAAGATAAATTGGGCATCGTATATGTTATGATAATCATAGCCTATGTACAAAAAACAATAAAATGCTTCTAGGAATTTAGTCACAAAATATGATTTTTCATGTTTTTTAATATGGATGATATTAATAAACCTTGATGGATAATACCAATTATACAACACTGTGCGTCTGTGTCAGGTGCCAGAATTTCACTGTGCTTCATAACAGGTCAGTAAACCTATTTATTGCACATTCATTAATTCACTCATTCATTAGCTTAGTGCACTCCACTGCTATACGTAGGCCTCCCTTAGTGTTGAGGTAGGCAAGTGGGTTGGTGATCGCAATGTTTGTTACGGATTATGTTGCCGTACGGGAGACGCTATGTCCACCTCCCGGATGGACTCTTAATCATTTGTACAAACTACTGACCCCGATTTCTCATGAATGTATGAAAATTAACTTTTGCATACAGCTTTTTGAACTAGTGACACTTAGCAATGTGTTAGCCTACACAATCTTCCGACCTCAACTCCATCAAGCACGCCTAGGACATGCTCCAGAAACGTGTTTTAGAGGATATGGATCGGGTGACAACTACGATTCATCTATTCTATTTTATGAATATAATCTGTTTATAAGTTACACTATAATAAATTATCCGATTATTTGTGTGAATTCATTTTGTTGTTTTTATATTGTCCTTTCTGGGTCCCTTATTTTTTGGTACGTATGTTCAGAAGGCATTCGTTAATTTTCGTTATTAAAATAATAATTAAATAATATTTTTTATTGTATGTATATTTAAATAATAAATTACAAATTTATGAAATAAATAATTATTACAAAATTTATATTATGGCATGTCGTTTAATTTCTTTTAATGTATCTTTTGCTTTTTACGTCACCTTTAGGGCTATACTGCCCTAAAAATAAAGCAGTTGGATTACTTGGTGGTAAAAATACACGCTACCTTTAATCACCAAATATCTTATTGGTGAAATGCTAACTTCAAGCTGAGATGTTAAGGTTTTTGCGGAAATAAATTTACCGACTTAATCGAAGGGCGACAGTGGCTAAGGCACTAGCGTTAATGTGGAGATACATACTAATCAAAACCATGGAGCAAAGGCAAGTACAGCCATTGATTTACTACAAACAATAGTCACTATGGCCAAACATAGAATAATTTGCTAAAATATACTTACACTTTTGTCGTCACTGTCGGAGTTATTGAGTTCGGCGGAGGTGCTCTTGAGCCCTTTAGATATATTTCCTTTCGATACTTTTAATAAATACTGACAAGGTTCCCATAAGTGCCAATTCACCTTATATTCCTAAAACATAAAAAGCAATAAATCAAATATGATTTAATACGATTATTAAATCATATTTTATTAACCACAAACTCGACGACACAAGGCAGGTCCTTCAATAACTGATTTATTTGATAGGCAACAACAAAACGTACTAGGTTTAACGAAAATTAAACCTAGTACGAGCCGATTGTTTTCGAGTAAAACTAGGTCTAGCCTTCATCATGCCGGCTACAACTAGGTTCGGTCATTCCCTGTTGGATAAAACTAGGTCTATCCGATATCATTCCGGCTAGAACTAGGCCCCTGCTGCTCGCCACCCGTACACCCGCGTTTGCCCTTGCACTTTGAGTTGTGCCGTTGTACAAAACATACGTACTTTCTTGTTTTTGCGCATTCATACGTTCGAATTCAGAATGGCTGTGAATGAAGACCTACAGACTATGAAGTCAAGTTCTTAGGAACAGTTTCAGTGTTTATTAGCCACAAAACATGGTGAATATCAAAGCTATATAAATGATGTGCAGTATTCCGAGTTTAAAGAAGACGTTAAAGCTGCCAAAATATCCACGAAACGTTCTACGTTACAATATTGCCGTTTGAAGCGCTCCGATGTTTGTTGTATTGGCGACATCGAAAAGTTGATTTCTCCTGTGTCGAGCAACGAAAATTCCGAAAATATCAAATATTACGTCAAGAATGAAGACTTGTTTGATGTTCTTCATGAAATACATCTGTGTCTTGGGCACGGCGGAAGAAAAAGAATGGTTGCAGAAGCTAAAAAGAAGTATGCAAATATTACTCAGGAGGGGATACTTTTGTATCTTCGTTTATGTAAGCCATGTCAAATGAAACAAAGCCTATTTTATCCAGCGAGCTAAATAGCCGTTGGCAAGTAGATTTAATTGGCATGCAGACAAACCCTGATGGTGACTACAAGTTTATCAGGACTACCTCACGAAATTCGTACAACTTCATCCGTTACAAAGTAAGACTGCCGAAAAAGTATCAAAGACATTATTTGATATATTTTGTACCTCCCTCACCCTCAATACTTCAATCCGACAATGACAGAGTTCGCGAATCGAGTTGTGGAAAGTTTGACGCAGATGTGGCCAGGTTTGAAGATTGTGAATGGGAAACCACGACACAGCCAGTCACAAGGTAGTGTTGAACGTGCCAATCAATACATCGTGAAAATGCTTATGACTTGGATGGCTGACGAGAACTGCCAAAAATGGTCAGAAAGCTTACGATTTACTCAGCTAATGAAAAATGACCACCTGAAGTCCTTGCAAATATGGAAAGTGAGGAAGATCGTGGGAAAATTCTTAGAGAGTTAGTTGATGATAAGAGTGACGAAGCTACTTAAGAGAATGAGCCATCAACATCAGGAAATTGCCAGAAAGCAATCGAAATGACATATTGCGGGCTCTGTGACCAGTATGAGGAGAAAAAATGTAATCTGTGTAAATAAACTAAAAATTGACACTAACAGGAAAGGCGCACAGGAAGGTTTGGTAAAACAAGCTATAAAAATGACGGCTTCATCAAATGAAAAGTTTCCCCCATGTAAAGTAAAAATTCAGTCCGAGTAAAAATTCCTGAAGTGGACAGAGAAAGAAGCGACTTTTCCCATGTGTTAATGGTTGTACTTGAATGTAACGACAAGGGGTTATACAAATTAGGAAACAAATACGGTATTAACCCTAGATCACTAACCATACGTAAAAATTACGACGCGTACCTGTCACATTTTGTGTTTTCGTAAGACGCCTACCCCCGAGACCCCGCCCGCGCCCAGTACCTTCCTAAGTTACTTCATTAGTGACCCGCAATCACTCATTGCGGATGCACCTTTCCTAGTTACCTATATATCGCTTGATCGTCGTAAAAAATACGAAAGGTTAGTAACTATGTATACTTTGTTTTTGAAGTTGTGTATTTATTTTGTACTTTATTTTTCAATAATTACTGTATGAAAATATTATTTTTCTTTTATAATAGATGTAATAATTACTAAAAATTATAATACCGTGAATTGATTTTACCGGTTTCTTGTAACCTTTGATATTTTCTCGTTTTATATATATAAAACATATGTCTTTTTATGTTTTTTATACTTTTAGATGGATTTGAGGAGTCAAAATGATAGAATTGCACAATGGTTAGCTGATTCTGACCCCGAATCAGTCACCGAAGATAAACCGCAGTCATCGGAATCCGAGGATGATAATCAATTGGAGACGGAAATCCATATCCCAACAGATGAAAGTGAAGAGAACGATGCTGTATCTTCAGACGAAGAATTTTTCGTCCCACGTCGCAGATATAGTCGAAGGTTAGTTATAGATTCTGATGATGATACGCCTCAGATATGCCGCACCGATCAGATAGATTCCGTACACGAGGAATCCCCACAACATCAGTCAATCATTCAACTGAGACAGAACGTCATATACGGTAAAAATCATCACAAATGGTCTACAAAACCTAGAAATCCACGTACTCGGACGGCTGCTCGTAATGTGCTTCATATTATCCCTGGTCCTACAGGCATTGCTAGAGAAATATCAAAGCCAAAAGAATTATTTCATCTTTTTTTTGAGGAGGGAATGATCGACGATATCTTGCAGCATACGAATGCTGAGATTGGCCTAAAGAACAATAAGTATAAAATATCTAAGTTCACAACTACACAAACGTCGGCTAGTGAAATTAAGGCACTGGTGGGTCTACTTATTCAATCTGCAGGTCTGAAGAGTAACCATTTACCTACTCGCATTTTGTTTGATACCATGAGAAGCGGAATTACTTACAAAGCCTGCATGAGTGCCGAGAGGTTTGACTTCCTACTGAGATGTTTGAGATTTGACGACAGAAATACTAGACAAGATAGGAGAGTGTCTGACAAATTGGCGCCAATAAGAGACATCTGGGAAAAGTTTATAGGTAATTGCACGAAATGGTATAAACCAGGTTCTTACATAACCATAGATGAACAATTGGTCGGATTTAGAGGTCGTTGTCCCTTTCGTATGTACATACCTAATAAGCCCAACAAATATGGTTTGAAGCTTGTAATGTTGGCAGATTCCAGTACTAAGTATATGTGCAATGCTATGCCTTACATGGGGAAAAATACGAATACAGGCAGCGAGCCATTAGCAACATACTTTGTAAAGGAGCTATCTAAACCATACCATGGTACAAACAGGAATTTAACCATGGATAACTGGTTTACTTCGGTTCCTATGGCAGAAGAATTGTTAAAACCACCGTATAAGCTCACGGTAGTTGGTACTTTACGAAGCAATAAGCGAGAAATCCCCAAAGAAATGGCGAATACTAGAAGTAGACCTGTAGGAACTTCATTGTTCGGTTTTGACAAGGAAATGACGTTGGTATCATATAAGCCTAAGTCAAATAAAGTGGTTTACCTTCTTTCTACCACACATGATCAACCAACCATCAATAGCGACTCAAAAAAACCGGAAATTATAGAATTTTATAATTCAACAAAAGGTGCTGTTGATACTGTAGACCAGATGTGCTCAATTATGAGTACCAGCCGCAAGACCAATAGATGGCCGCTGTGCTTGTTTTACGATATCTTAAACTTGATTTTAGTGAATACGTATGTTATATACGTCTCCAATACGATCAGAAATGGTAATAAACCAATGACAAGAAGGCATTTTGCGTTAGAAATGGCAGACGAAATGATGAAACCTTGGTTGAAAGAAAGGTATCAGACTGTTACTTTGCCACGAAATTTGAAGCAAAACATCGCGGCGATATTGAAGATTGATGATCCTTTGGAAGGTTCTAGTCAAGAAGTTTGCAAAACACGCAAAACTTGCAGCTACTGCCCTGCAAAAAAACGTCGTATGACGACTACTTACTGCAAGGGCTGCAAAAAACCAATTTGCAGGGAGCATATTGTACCTACGTGCAATCATTGTTCTATGTAGGTTATTTGTGAAACATTTATTGTAATTGTGATTTAAAATAAACGAAGACTGCTAATTAAAGCCATTTGTTGTCATAAATAAAGTTGATTATAAAAATATTGAAGTTTTAATACGTCGTAAAATTTACGAATGGTTAGTGATAACGTTACTCGAAATTAAGGTTAGTGAGCTAGGGTTAAAACAGAACTATTTTCAAGAAATCAGTTCACTGTGTGTGACTCAAAATTTTTAGATATTGACATGGTTTCACCCGAAAAGAAATCACTACGCCAAATAGCCAACGCACAATCGATCTCAGGTGGGCAAGGCTATAAAAGATGCCCCTGCAAACCAACTGTGGCGACGAAAAGTGCCTGTGCAAAGCTGCTGTTACTTTGTACAACTCAAAATGTCACTCAAGTTTTGGTTGTTCTAATAAATATTTTATGTTACTTTATAAAAGTGTGATTTATTATTATAATAACATTCTGTTGTTAAAAAAATGTTCCTGATTGTTCCTATTAATTATATTAAAAATTGTACTTATAATAATTTGTGTCAATTATTACGATGTGATTTATAAGAATAAAAAAACTCTACGTTTCTTTTTAATGGATTTTTTTTTAATATCTAAAAAAGCTCTGCCGATAGCATGCCGGCTATATACAGCCAATCTCTGTTAGAAAAATCTAACACACGCGCTGCTGCTGCAAACGCTGTGAGTCACACTCGCTAGAAGACCTGCAGTAGGGAATGGTCGAACCTAGTTGTAGCCGGCATGATGAAGGCTAGACCTAGTTTTACCCGAAAACAATCAGCTCATACTAGGTTTAACCAAGAGTGAGTGACTACACCTAGTTCTAACCGGCTAAAAATAGCCGCACTTCGGGTATTAACATATACATTATGAAGAAATTACTCACTTATGATAATTAACTTTTGAAGAATAATAGATGTAATTAACTTAACTAAACATCAAGCAAACAAACATAAGGATAACCTTAACAGTTATCTCGTGAAATTGGTTAGAAGTTAAGTGGTACAATATAGCAAACTTTCCCCTATACAGTAGGGCAGAGGTTACAAATGCAAATGGCGGACCGCGGTCCGCATCTGGATCGACGATCTATTTTATGAAGACCGTGAGAACCTAGCGACTAGCGGTACAAAGTAGCTATAAGTTGAATTATAAATAATAGCCGCCGAACTTCGACGAGTCGATGCGAATAACACCGTTTTAAGTTAATGGTCGCGGGGTGTGGGAGTACATATTTTACTCCAAACTTCAGACACATAGTACGCAACAAAAAATGTCATATTTCTCATTTTTATGTGAAAAAATACCTTTGTTATTTCCGTTTTTTTTTAATTAATATTTTTCAATAAAATGTCATGCGGATCGTAACGGCCATTTCTTAAAACGGACCCTGCATTAGGGTGTCCCAAAAAATAAGTTTTGTTTTCAACGCATACCCTCTAATTTTGTTCGTATGATGTAAAAACAGGTGTAAAATAAATTTCATCTAATTAGAACCACAGCAACCTGTGCTGACTTGCATCGAAACATTTTAGTACTTACATACTAATGTGCACGGGACCTAACGTATCGATGTGCCTGTTATTGCTTGTTTTATTTTTATTTGTAAACGCATTGTTTTCGTTCAATCAACATATCAGTGGAATTACGCAGTTTTAAAAGGGGAGTTTTGATAGGAGACTTAACATAGAATTACCGATCCAAAGCCTCCTTGAATGGACAATTAATATTGGTAATCCTGTTCTATAATAGCCGTGAAGTGAAATTGAGTGTCAATAAAAGTGCAAACCTTGCTATTCGTAAGTTTATTATTTATTGGGAAAAGGAAAGTTTATCAACAAACATATTTACCAAACTGTTTTAAGAAGCTATTTATCTAAAGAAGAACGTCTGCCGATAGCTATTTCGTATTACAACAAAGAACAACTTATCGCAGTGCCAAAATTAGATTTAGGTTGCACCATTCATAAGTTGCAAATTGTTATTTGCCAAGATTTACGATCGCAGGAAAGCATAGAGGACGTTAAACAAAAATGTAAGAAAATCACTACTCATTTTAACCATTGAATCATTGCTCAAAAGCTACTTGAAAAATTTTGGGACAGACTTAATCAACCGCA
>DVZN01000213.1:0-15334 GCA_018237365.1 Caria ino melicerta
TACCTAACATTTACTAAATTTTGACATTGCTAGCAAAAGTTTGTCTAGAAATTCGGTGTGTCGTGTGTGCTTTAGTGTCAATGTGGTTTATCTGTCGAATGGATTTCGATGAAAATTGGAGTATTAACAGGATGCAGCATCGAGCAACATTTCTTCAATCTGTTCAACAATTCTGTTTATCTGACTGCGAAAACATGGAGGCAATGTTTTTTGTAATGTTTGTTCATACTAAACTCTAACTGAACTAAATCATAAAATTCTTAGTCATCAATAACTAGTTAAATTTATAAAACCAATTTAAAGTTGCAAATACATAAACTAGATGGCGCCATCATTGTCAATAACTTATTTAAAACCCTTTGCGGTCATTTACAGAAAACATACGAAAAACGTTATTTCGTCAAGCATAAATTATCTTTTTATGACGAGAAGCGTAGGTAAAGGCTCAAGGATTTATAAGCAATAAATATTTTACGACATGAATTAATATTCCGATCGTTTTCCGTGACGTTGTTTTTATGACTTATCATTTTTGTGGCGATGCTGACCGCAACGCAAGCACAGTTTTACATGCTTGAAATATTGACCGAACTGATTATAAAACTTGAATTGCCATAAAAATAAAATGTCCTTTTAGCAGTCATTATGCATTGTATAAAATATTGAATTAATTATATTAAGTTGATCTGGAATTGCTTTATTATTTAAATATTTGATTTCCAGTAGGCAGGGTTTTCATTGTCCCGATTTCTTTAACGACATCGCCTGCGGATTCTACTATGGAGACCTTTTAACTTCTTATTACAATCATTCATTTGTGTTGTGTCTTTTGTAAAGTTCAGGTACAATAATTTAATATAAGGTTTTTGATTAAGGAAAGGTTGAGATAAACGGGAGTATGGTTCTACTATACCTACACTATACTGCAAATATACATCAATATGTGAAATATTTTGTTTAATTTCTTGCATTTTTTTAAAATGGTAGGAATTTATCTACTATTAACATTGAATTTTACTAAATTCGAGAAATAAAACCATTTTTTTGGAACAAATTTAAGGATAACTTTCAGTGTTTTATAATGTTATATAATTTTCAGTATTATATAATCTATCTACTAATTTTATAAACAGTAAAGTGTGTGAGTGTGGATGGATGTTTGTTACACTTTCATGCAAAACTACTGAATAGATTTAGATGAAATTTCACAGCAGTATAGTTATACATCAGAATAACACACATGTTATAATTCATATACATTTTATATAATTTGGACTTAATGTAACGATAAAAATCTAGTCAAGTCGGATAAAAATTCTGACAACATGACATGTGATTTTTCTTTTGACCACGCAGGCGAAGCCGAGGGTAACAGCTAGTGATAAAATATCAGTAGGCATTTTGTTCTACATGGAATGACATACAATCTTTAATCAGCTAGCCATTAATAGATACCGTACTAGTCCAAACTTGAATATAAAAACAAAACAAAATTTAATCTACAGTTAATGTCGTGAAATAAATCAAAACCAAGGATTTATGTGAAAATGTCATTTACCTCCTTGGGAAAGCTTGGGCTGAGAGGAAGACAACGGCTAAAACTAATGTGAAGTGGAGGAGTTGGCTAGAGACTTGTAATTACTGTCTGCAAAATTAATGCACTGAAACTGGAATGAAATGAAACCAGCCATTAACTTTGTAGCAGTGCATTCGTGAGATTTCCATTAATGCCAATTCTAGTATTGATTAAACCATTCGGTCTTAAAATTATTAACTTTTAAAAGTTAGTTAGTGGTTAAACAAGCCGATGCGGTAGCTTCATATAGTATAGGTAATAGGGGTGGTAAGGTTATCGATACGACCGAATTCTTAGATGAATATGGAAAAAAAACTTTTTAGCCTGTAATTCGCCAACACACCGCTATTTCCAAATTAAATATGCTTTTCTGTTTATAATTTTAAAGTCTTTATTATGATAAAATAATACTACCGAATTGACATTAATATAAAAAATATGCACAGTTTAAAGTCTGTATGAGATGTGAGATGTCGTGAGAATTAGAAGAAAAGTCATAAAAACCAAGATATGTGTCGCTATTTGTGTAACAATAAAGAATAAATGGCTCCGTGCCAAATATGCTTGACCTGTGTTCGTACTTAGGTAAATATGTGACTGAAGTATTAGATGTCGTGTAAACGTTTAAACATAGTACAAGAAATCAACCAACCTTTGTAGAGAAACCTCGATCGCAGACGGTGCACTTGAATGGACGCTCCTTCGTATGACTGCGGTAGTGGATCTCCAAAGCCGAGTTGCAGGCGAATGTTTTGTAGCAGATCGTACATGTCGTGTTGCCTCGCACTGTATAAATACAAATCCAGTGTTCATCGGTACTGTTACATTCCTCGTATTATTAGGTAAAATATCTTTCGAGTCGAAGAGAGAGCAAGTTAATATTTAATTCTATGTTGTCAGCAATCGCCCGATAGAAAGGTATTATTAGAATATAGAGTATTAGGATATCACACGGGAATGGAATAGCGGACCGGGGCGGACGAATATAAAAATTCCCGCTAGCGCATACCTGCGGGAGGGAACGCGAGTCCTAGTGGGCTGAAGGGCGATCCGCCGAGAGCACCGAGCGCGGCGAGAGGCGTAGGTGGCGAGGGCAGCGGCGAGTGCTGCGGCAGGCGCGGCGGCGTCGACAGCGATGACGGCGACGGCGACGGCGGCGAACCCCGCGCGCTCCGCCCGCTCTCCGAACCTGTCGCCGATGGGAGGGAAGCCGTTGTGGTGATGGTTTTTATTTCGCATTCGGACGCCGAGGCGCAGACGGAGAGCGGCGAAGTTCGACGATCCTTTAATTCTGATTCATCGTCGAACTCCCGAGCGGCAAGCTCGCGTTCATCCCGGCCGCTCTCATCGTCGGTTCCGCGGGAGTCCGCCCTTCGGTCGCCGGGAGTGGATGGGGTGGGAAATATCGGTGGTGGGTTGGAGTAAAAATTTTGATAATCTGACACATCAGATCCATTATCAAACATGGTGTTACTTTTAACTTCGTGATAGCGAATCTGTTCAAAAGGAAGGTTGCTACGATCTCCAGTATGAAATCGTATATGTTGATGTAACAAAGAGGGATCGGCGTATTTTTTGTGACAAACTGGACATTGATGCAGTAATTGCGAAGGTGGTTTAATGCGATGAACGCCCATGTGTGTCTTTAAATTGCCTTTTGTGGTGAAAGCTCGACCACAGAGTTTACATCGAAATGGTCGCTCACCAGTATGTGTACGATAATGCATTTGCAAAGCGCTTTTACAAGAAAGTACACGATGACACACTATGCACTCATTGGGATCAGACACTTTATTGTCAATATTATCAACTAGCTGCTGTAATTTTGATGTTTCTGATGTTTTTGTAATTTCAATAAGACTTTCCCAGGAATTGTCATTGCTACCCGGACGAGGTAATATTGAATTGTAATAGAGAGGGTCGGTAGCAGTGTCTGAATCTATGACAGTGTTAAAAAGATTATTTGGAAAAGGAGTAATGCTACCGGAAGAAATACTACTGGGCGGGGAATTTGGGAACAGAGGATAAGAAGGAAAAGTACGTAGTCCAGTTGCTACTGAAATTGGCCCAGATATCGATGAATTCTTACTTGAAAGATTTTCCGGTTGATCGGGATCAGGCTTTACTTGTGGACTTTCTCTGCCAATTTGATCTTCATTGCTGTATTTAGAGTCCATACTGCAGTCATCGTATGGAGAAGTTGAAGGATATCGTTCATGTTCTCCATCTTGTCCCCCATCGTTTTCTTCCAGTTCCCGTTTGGGTGAAATGCGATCGGTTTCTTCAAAACTAGAGTCTCGTTGGCTTTCTTCATCATGTGGTTCAGATTTAAATGCTTCTGATGGAGGTCTGGGTGGGCTTTGCGCGGAAGGTTTGCTAAGATCTGCTGGTGCATCTTGTTCGTCTCGTATTCCAAATAATGGATGATGTGATATTGGTTTTTCTCCAAGTGGCCGGGGTGCTAATAGATCATGGTGCGGTGGCCTATATAATGGTAAAGTTGGCGGAAAAGGAGCCGGAGCACCTGGTGGAAATTGTAGTGGATGAGGTGGCATTCCAGGAATAGGCCCTGGAGATAATTGCGCTAACAGCGGAGGGTGGTATTTATCCAAATGTTCTGGTACAGGATTAGGATTCATTTTTACATGAGGAAATTTGGCAGTATGTCTTTGGAAATGAACTTTAAGGTTTCCTTTGGTTGTAAAACGAGATCCACAAACGTTGCATTTGAAAGGCCGTTCGCCTGTATGGGAGCGAATGTGAATTTGAAGAGCAGAGTCACTACCAAAAACTTTTCCACAGTATCGACAGCGATGTTTAAAGAAAGGTTCGTTTCGACCACCCGATTTTCCGTCATATGGAGACATTTTTCCAGACTTACGAAAAGCTAATTCATCGGCGAGATTATTTGCCAGCAAACCCTGTGATGCGTTGTCTAAAACCTCTTGTGCTCGTTTTTGTAGCATTTCAAGCGTATTCGGTTCATTAAGTGATGGCGGTGGATCATTATTTGTAATGATCGACGATGCTAATGAGGATGATATGGAGCTATAGGGTGGGTGTGTCATCATTGGAGGTGATGAGGTCGGAAGCTTAGGAACAGAAATTGGTTCCGGTTTTGGTGTAAGATGTGCATGTGTTGATGGCAAGCTTTGGCTAGTGGGAGGAGCAGGTTCAATAGGAGATGGCTCCCGTGGCGGACGTGGCGGAGACGGCGATCGAGCTGGCGTTGTTGGAATATTAGTCTCTGTTTCACTTGGTGGTGGACTTGGCTGATCTTCTTTTCGTCTTGTCAATGATAATTGATTTTGGAGTTGTCTTATTAATTGGAGTTGAAATACTTGTTGATGCTGAAGTGTAAATAATGTGCTTTGTAAAACGGCAAGTTCATGCAGGGCAGCTTCATTATTGGTATTGTTAGCCATTGCAGTAGCTGCAAATTGTGCCACGGCAACTTTAGTATTCTGTAATGCTTCCAATGTTACATGACCAGCTACAGGAAATGGCAACCCGACTGGCGGTACATCGGCTTCAGGTACTTCAGCCTCTCCATCTTCAAGACTATTGTTATTTTCGGCATCTTGTCTATGCCGCCTTACTTGTTCTAGTCTTTTATTTGGTCCATCCATCTCTTCATCACCTGATACAACCATATCCTCTGGGTCCGAATGCATTCTTTCTTCCCCCATTTGAAGTGCTTTTTCATCACATACTCGTTTGTGATATAGGTAATCGTGGAGATTCTCAAATTGTTCATGACATCTAGGACACATATGAGCTTCGGGTCGATCTCTAGACTCATCTTGTAAACTTGTAATATCTTCCTCAGAACATGACCCAGAACTTTCACCTGTAACAAAAAAAAAATGTTAATGTTTTTGTTATCCAGTGCGTTGCTGGTATAAAAATGTGTAAGTGTGTAGATAAATATAAAAGTGTCTGTTTCGCAAGCAATCCCTCGATGACACACAAATTCCACGAAATCTACCTTATGTACAGTAAGAAATAGTTGCTGCGGTAATTTTTTTGCTATTGCGAAGTGTATTTCTTAGGGCTAATTTCATGAAACTCGGATAAGCTTTATTCCACGTATAAAGCTATAATTTACTCTTGGATAGATCTCATTACATTTCACCAAATCTTTATCCTAAGAATAAGAAGTACAAAAAGTGCAAGTTAAACTTTAGTTTTATGCGGGAATATTAAAGGTAAAGCCAACGCTGTGACAAATTAATTTACCTGAAATTTATAATATTTAATCTTAATAAAGTTGTATTAAAGTCTTTGCTACTTTTTTGCGTATACCTTTATAATATATTACATGAGTTTATTTACTTTATGCATGTAGAACAACCATTTACAAATTACAAAATATGTAATATACTTAATAAGATTTAACGTGTATAAGGTGTACTTATGTTGTATTATAATAAGGTGATTTTCAAGCTAATTACAAGTATTTGCAATTATCGCAAAATAAAGCACGAGTGTTATATCTTAAGTTGGAGACTTTTAGTACTTTATTTCCAGAAATATCTGTTAAACAGTCCAAAGTTAGTGTTAATGGATTTAGGTGCTTTAGCAGTTATGATTACAGATAATCTTTAAGGTATCAGATATTTTAATTAGCTTACGGTTATATGCAGTTTGAGTTAGGGTGTGAATAATCCATATACTACATAGTCAATGCGTCTGTAACAACTTTAAATTTGAAGAGCTCTGATTTTATAATAGTAGCTGGAGCAATGCAGCGGCGATTTTTTATTTGTCCATGTAAACTTATTGCAAGTGTTTATAGGTCGTCAAAATGACTCTACCATCGGTTCTTCAGGCTTACCTACTTAAGAGCTAGGAAGGGCAATTCGGAGCCCTTTATAGCAAGGAGCTCTTTGGTTTTCAATCGAATTTGAAAAAGTTATATAATGTAGTAGGTGTCTACCACTGGAACAGTGTAAAAATTTTGGCCTGAAATTCTTGACGCATAGACGTAGAAGTTTTTTTTTGCTAAATAATGACAAAACAAAACATTGGTATTACCAACAAACGATGACAATCTTTATTTAAAGCAACATATTTACGTGGATTCCGGCACGTGTTGGTTTATTTCTCATCTAGATTTGATAAAAAATACTACTGTTTGATTTTTTATGTATATACATATAGATAAGTGTTAACTTATCTTAGTATTTTTCGACCGTATATGTAAATTTTTATCGTCAGTGAAATAAAAGCTTAAAGCAACGTTTTAGTTAAACACAGCTGTAAAATTTAATGTGTACATAATTTCATAAACCCTAATTAGTGTAATCAAAATTGTATCACTTTCAAACACCTGCACCGAAATATGAAAATTCGGTGCTTTTAATTGAAATATAAATATATGATAGACAGAAACTAACTTTAAGAACAGGTTACCTGGTTACAAAACGCATTATAGAAAAAGCTTTTTACATTTTTTATCTGCTATCTGTCAAATGTCGTTTGAAGTTTCCCAAGACATATTTGTTTATTATTGTCTATTTAGAGATGTATATTTATATTAAAATGTATAATTACTAGCAACTACTTTTTGGATAGCCTTAGTTTTAGTGTTAATATTCAGATAGTATTAAATTATTATTAACTATAAGAATATCTACTTACATACTTTGGGACCAAATCGTGTGAATATCCCATTAAATTTATACGTTTTTAAACTTCTTATCGTAGGCACTTGGTGGAATTCCATTGTAGACATAATTTATAAAAATCACTTATATTTTCCACAATTTATATGTGTTTATGTATTTATTCGATTTAAAAGTTTAGTCAGATTCATATTTAGAGACCTATTTTGGTAGTCGACCTATTGGCGCGGCGGAAGTCAAACATTTGTCTTCATCAAGTCTAAGGTACCTATAATAATATCGATAAATGCGTTGCTTGGAACTTAAGTTCGGTATTCCGTATTGGTCCGTAATAAGTACATGAGTGCAAATCCGTGTTGGTTCGACCTCCTTTGAAGAACAAAACATATACGTATGTAAGTTCGATTTAAGCAACATTATCGTTTAAACTGTGGAAAAAAAGTTGACTTTAAAAGAGATGCAAGCATATCATAGATATTAGGTAATTATCGTAAAAGTGTATTATCGTGACGTATCGTAAAAAAATTTTGACTGAATTTTGAAATCATCGGAACGGATTTAAAAAATATCTTTTTAAATTCATATATATCATTTTATTCTTGTTATTCTTGCTTCCAAATTCCAAAATTTGTTATTTACGACTTATTTAGCCTAATACATACATAGGTACTTAATAAGATCAAAAAACTCGAACCGTCACGAATGAGAATGATATCATTGATATTAAGTTTTGTTATAACAAAGTCTAATATTATATTATTCATTATATTTCATAAATATAAATAATAAATTAAAAAATTACAAATTTATTTAATAAAGCCAAATCAAAATCTACTTCATGTACAATACACTAAATACTTTTACTATTCGCCACTAGATGGCGTAAACTGTATCTTTAGTTATGTGAGATAACATTTCCATCTTGCCTTTAGGTACATTTAACAAACTTTCAACTAATTAACAATTAGTATTTTTACTAAGATATAAAACATAAAAAGAATAGGATAAATGATAATAAAGAAATAAAGTGGAGTGAAAGACAACGTATAGAAAAATGTCTTATAATAGTTTTTATTTTTACAGACGTCTTTATTGGGTTAACTGAACTTATTTACAACTTATCTATTGTTTTTTTAATTTATATATTAGTTTTATTCATTAAGCCGCAAAGCACAAGAAAGACTATTGTTTACTTTGAGGGTTACCTAGACCAAATTTGTGATTGGCCACAAATTTGGTCTGATTAATCAAATGAAATTCATATTTGTAAGGCTAGATTCCTAAAAAATGTTAGAACTGCATGACCTGTGTGGCAGAAAAAGGGAACATAAAAAATCGATTACATATGATTTTCAAAACATACAAATGTTATTTGCGCATTTAAATTAAATGCAACGTTTTATCCCCTCCTCTTCCCGACAAGCAATATCACATTCTAAAAATTAACTGAAAATTATATCTTCCACATTTAACGTATTACATATATGATATTTATAATTAATTAATAGATGTGTAAAACTGCGTATTATCAGCCGGAGACTATTTGCAATTAACACAAAACTATATTAAGCAAGTACCTACATTATTTTTCCAAGATTATATTTGATTTTTATTCATTAAGAAATCTAAGCTGGACGTGCAGGATTCAACATAGCTTATTGAAAGTATGTTGAACAGTCCTCAAATTCATAAAATATATACTTACTAGTAAATAGAATAAAAATATATGTCAGTTGCTTTTGCATAGTTATATCTTTTATATTAGTCGTTTAAATAACCTTAAAATGCCTTAACCAATTATAAGAAGATTTAATTATATTGATTTGACCATAAGTTAACATAATACCTAAACAACTTCTCTATTTACAATATGCTAATCAATTAGTATTTTTTAATTAATTCGAAGTATATCTAAATATGCAAATTATACATATTACTACACATTGGTTAAGGATGTATATCTGCACATTATATTCCAGAGATATAAAACGTGTAAGAAAAATATAAGAAGGGTAAGTATTAGTACCGAAAGTTTATGGAATTGTCCACCTGTCATACGTTCTGTTTTTGATGTATATTAGTGGTTTTTAACCGGTGATCCGCGGAGCACTAGTGATCTCTGAAAGGACTATAAGTGGTCTAAGAAGCCAGGCCAAAAATATTAAAGAAAATGTTAACACAACGACGACGATGCCTGGCGCGCGTTCGAAATTATTGCAAATGTCACCAAGTCGAGTAAGTATCTAGTGTACAAATTTTCTATTCCCGTTTTAATGCCTAACTTATGTTAGAAACTTACAGTATTTTACTAAAATCGATATAGATGGTCCAGGGATAATTATTCATTTATTTTATTTTCATTGCTTAAGTTAGTAAATGTAATAATGTTGACTTTTTATGACCAAATCCATGACAAATCGTTCATGTATTATACGAGAGTGATGTCAAGAGTCTCTTAAACCAGCGTGTATGTATGAAGAGAAATGATGTAGGAAACTAGGCAAGTATGTAAAAGTTATGACACTTGGCACTCGATACTCTCTGCGTACCACGTAAAGGAATTATCTTGAATATGTATGTGTGTGATTGTTTAAAGATTATTTCTACATTATATTAATAAACACCAACAATTAGTGTACGCAATCTACGCTTTTAAATTCATTTATAAGTATATATTCGTACCTATTAATGGATATTAAAATCCATAAATCATCATTCTGTTCTTAATTAATTAAAACAATTTTCTATTACGGCAACCCAGAGCGAAAGAAGTGTAACCATAAGTAACAGCCGTCTCGAATAACATTACTAAATTAGCTATAACCTCACAGTATGCAATAGTTTATGCAAAAAAGCAGTATGTAGGCATACAGTGTTATGTAAATGACCAGTAAGATAGCTACCCGTGTTTTCTAAGCCGCGATTTTTTAGCCTTATGCATAATCTTGCGTTTACAAATTAGTATATCTGTACACATAACTTGCGTTCTCGTTATCCTCTATTAAGAATAAATGAGTGTATTTGCGTATACACTTTTCCCCCGTGTTGGTCCGGGCTCCTTTGCAGAATAAACCATCCGTTTTCCTGGAAGGCAGCTCGTAAAGACGAGCATAGGATTACTTTCATTAACATCGTGAAGTCTGACTAGCTTCGCAACGGCTCACACGGGTGAAATGGTACCACAACCTTACTCCTACCGCCATAACGGTAGTGCTTGCCGTTGAGGTGTTTCGGTTTAGTAGGTAAGGTAAACTTACTTTTGCACGAGGCCTAACTCAGGTGGTAACGCACAATTGCCACTTTTGGTGTTAATAGGCGGCGTGATTTTCTTACCATTCGGAAATTATTTAAAAAATTCCTTCCGAAATTATTTAAAAAAATACACACTATATAAAATAATCGTGACGAAATCGTATTATGTTTGTTTTTAATTATTTCCAATATCTTTTTAATAATACCTGTATACCGATTTTTAATATTACGTTTGCAAGAAGTGTTTTTTCTGATTAAATTTTTTATATCCTAGGTTAGCTGGAAAAAAATCTCTAGCGGTAGATAATGATAATTTCACTCTGTCATTCAATCTCACATTTTTTATACTTTTATTATATTTTATACTTTTGTTTGCCTTAAATATATAAATAGCATGAGATAAGTTATTCGACTTTTATGTTCTCCAAGTCAAAACACGTATGTTTTATTCTATACACATAACGCAATGAAATAAGAATATTTAAATTATCTTGTAATTAATAGAATCAATATAATTTATATGTATGTGAATGATAATTTATAAGGGGAAAGAAGAAGGGGAAGGGATAAATCATGACGTGTATATTAAGTCATTCATTCATAATCGAAAAACGCATATTCATGTTTTCATTCGCGTTCAAAATCATAAGAAAAATACATGGATTAGAAATGTCGTCGAGTGGTGTCGGTGGTCGACTTTGACGCGAGAGGTCCCGGGTTCAATTCCCAGGTCGAGCAACTTATTAACTAACATAACAATAACAAATAACATAACATTGACTGGGATTGGATTTGTGCCAGATTGGCGACAGACTGCCACCCGTCATATCATGGGACCAAATATAGTTGGTAAATCGTGGGTGCATATTTGTATGTACATCTGCCTGTTATTGATATTTATTTGTTTTTGTTTAGAAATTTGGCAAATGTATGGTTTTAGTGACGTCTGATTTGAGATCGAGCTACGGTGGCCTAAGAAGCCTTCAATTCTTAAAAACAACTCCGCTTTTTCACGCATTTCTTGTTTCTGTCTTTATAAAAAGTGCTCTTTATTTTCATCAGAATAGTAGTGACACGTCCTTATGTAGTATAAGCTTTATGCTTTGTGATTTTCACGAGTATGTAGGTTTAAATATAAGTAACTTTAAGTTACACCTACGTAAGGTAATTAATAGCATTCAGAGACTAGATCGACTTATGCTCGGTTTCTGAAGTCATCAGTTTATCTGAAAAATATAACGTTGGCTGGGATTGGATTTGTGCCCCATATGGCAACGGACTTGCCACCTGTCACAATATAGGACTTAATATCGTTGGCTGATCGTGAATGCTTACGTATATATCTCTGTCTACTCCTTTAACACGGGACTGGCGTGACGATATTTATTTTTTATTTTTTTATCAGTTAAACATTTAATAGCTGTTTTTCGATAAAGTTATGTTTTGTTTAAACGATTCTATGATTTATTCTGATACCTAGGATTCGTTGTTTGAAATTGTCAAAGTTATCGGATCATCAGCGTTATTGAACAAATAAACTATCTACTAAAAATACCTCAGAAACCGGGCAAAGTGAGAAGACGGTTCATACTTGGAATAATATAAATTTCTTAAAAGGACTTTTAAAGAAATACTCAAAAGTAATCAAATATTTATAGTATATTAAAAGTTTATTTATATTAAATAAACTTTTATTTATTTATTTATTTATTATAGTTTATTTATTTATATTAAAAATTTAATTAGTGTTTTGTTATGACTCACATATGGATTTAAATCTGCTTACCAATTTGGAAATATTTCAAAACCCAGAACGTGTTATAGAGGAATGTATTGTGCGCCACACAGTAAGAAATGGGATATCATTTCAAAATTTATGTATTTAATTATAGAAAAATTAGATTATGCTTTAGTTCTTTTAAATATTTAGAATATTTTGAAATGTAATAGTTAATTCTACATTTTGGGGTTAAATTATTTAACCTTTGGTTTATAAGCATAAATAATCATTGATTGTTATCTATAAATATATAAGTTACATCCAGTCATTCATTTTAATAGGTAAATTTAAAATTATATTGTAAAATAATATCGGAAATTTAATTTATAGAAACATTTTAAAGAATTTCCTACTGAAAATTATACATCTTGGTCAGTTGTAAACACTCTAAAAGCTTCTTTAAAATGGGTTCAGGTTTAGTGACATTGTTCTCAGTTAATACTAATAAAAATAAAGTGTATGTTTTTAAATGTATTGTTTATTTAATAATGAGAAGGTTTCAATAGGCCTTGATAATAAACGTAGTTCTAGGTTGAACAAGAAATAAATGAATTTATTTAAATAAATTAAATTTAAAGAAGAATTAAAATCTAATACTCGCAAAAGTTTAGAATAATTTAAGCAATTGAGAAACATTAGTCAATTTGTTCTACACTTGCAATCGTCGGCGCTTGGTGAAATTTTATTTTCATGATCAAAAAGTCACTTGTACACTTTCACAGTATTTTTATTATATTATATTGATTCGTATAAAACTGATGTAATCGCGAACTACAGAGATGTTAATGTTTGTAAATTTAATAAAACAGTGGCCTTGAAGATACTTTAGTTAGCGAAAATGGTAGGTCAATATAATATAATAAAAATACTGTGAAAGTGTACAAGTGACTTTTTTAATCATTAGTCAATTTTGTCTACACTTTATTATTAATTACTTTACAAAACCTGTACAGAATAACCCTGTATTATTCATGTTATTTTTGGTATCGATTGTGTTCGGTGTTCATTTATATACAGCCTAAGTGGCAACCATAGGCTAAAGAAATCATAGATGTAACAGGTGCGTCGTTTTTCTGTGGATGGTACTCTGCCGGCATCCTTACCCTCCTCGCCAGAACACAGCAGTGTTGAACATTGCATAATAACCACTCATGAACTATTAGAAGCAGGAATTGTGGTATTACTGAACAAGTTTTACTTTTTCACAAAATAAGTAATTCCTTCATGGGGCCATGTGAACGCTTTTACAGTAAACTTCCCAATGCGCTTAAAGACCTTACACACAAGTTTAAATAGTGTGTATTTAAGTTATGTAAAGATACTAAAAAATCTCAGACTATCTATGTGACAGAAACCAGTGAAATCAGTTGCTCCTCATAGCAACCAATTCTATTTTAGTTTAAATTATTTGTATTGAATGTAAATACAATAAAAAAATGTTGACACGTCATAAGTACTGATTTAAGTAAGGCATTTTAAATTCAATTTGAATAGGTAAATCAGTGAATTCCTGTTCACCCATGTCACTGCAGGGTACTTAGCCAATAGTGTTTGTACTAGTAGAAAGCCGTTTAACCTATGCTCTTCCTTTACGATCTGCCTGGCAGGGACACAAATAGTCAAATGTACATAGTTAACCGAACCGATGCGGGTAAACCACGTAAATAAGATGATAAGTAATGTAAAACATGTTTTAAATTACTGAAGTCGAAAGATCTAATGAATGAAATAATTTTACGTTATTTATTTAAAATGCAATTGGTACTACTGATTACATAATGCAGGCTTTGTCAAAGAGATAAGTATTTTAATACGTAAGTATAACCGGAATATAATATCAGAATGACGTTTCCTGTATACATATTTCATAACAGTAGATTTTGAACATTTTCTTATTATTTATGTTAAATTATAAATTATATTAAATTTATATTATATTAATTGTATATTATATAGTAATTGTATTTTATATTAAATTATAAATTAAAAATAACATTTAAAAACTTAAACTTAAAGTTTGTCAACAGTATGTGAAATTTGTTTGTTGTTTAATTCATCACTGATTCAAGTACACTTACTTTGAACTAATTTTATAGAAAAGGCATTTGGTATATTGATTGTAAATTTGGTTACTGTATAAACTGACTAGGGAATTTAACTCCGAATAGTCTTCACCAATACCTACTGTAAAAAAGCCTCGCATAGCCTTGGTGTAAATTTCTTACACACGTGACCAAAGGATTGTTATCATTTATCTCTCAACGTCAATTTTTTACTGATGATCAATTTTGATACTTATAAACTTACATACATAAGTTTTTAAATTTTGATACGTATAAACTTACTCCCGCCTCATTCTAATAGCCCATGTAGCAGTCATATATGTTCACGCAAATCAAGGATAGTAAACTCAGATACTTCTCCTCGTTTCTAATTTTAATCCTCGTTTAATAATATTTTTTCTGTGTTAATGACAAATCTCTTTCGAGCTTTTTCGGAAGATTATATGAAAAACATGTCAAACACTGGTTCTTTTTTTGTTTAAATAAAAACAGTCCACGTGCAGAGTAGCGCCAAAGTATGCGATTTTAAAGCCGCTTTTTGTTTGATTATTTATTTTACACGTCTCACAAATGAAGAGTAACTTTTAATTACATTTATTAAAAAATCTACTTAGTCTATGACCAAATCGCTCGCCTATTATCTGAGGGTGGTGTCAAGAGTCTCTTAAACCGTAGGTATGTGTGATGATATGATATTGATTGTCCAACGATATTTATTCATTTATTTTAATTTTATTATGTTAATGTATGTAATAATTTCGACATTTTATGACCAAATCCATGAAAAGTCGTTCGTGTATTGACCGTGAGCGATGTCAAGAGTCTCCAGAACCGGCGTGTGTATATGAAGAGAGTAATGAAGGTGCAGGGAGCTAGTTAAGTATGTAAGAGTCATGACACTTGGCACTGGCATATAGTTTCTGCCCACAGATTTGACGTGAAGTTATGTTATTTTATGTTTACTACTAACAAGTGCATCCTAAGTTTACTAGCTTCATTAGTGGGTAAACTATTGCGTACTAGTCTTAGTTATATA
>DVZN01000214.1:0-15323 GCA_018237365.1 Caria ino melicerta
AATAACTATACTTCAAAGCCTTGCCTACAACTAAAGGTTGTTGGATCACTGCTACGATCAGTAAAGTAGTGCAGTAAAGTTAAATTATTAATTGCTGACTGAAATGTACACTCATACAAGTATATTAAAAATAATTTATTTTGTACTTGTGTTTTAAGAAAAACAGCTATTATTTCATTTGGCAAACACATTTAATAATCATTTTGGCTATTGCCAGAATATGTGGATTGCTTATTTTTGTAGAGTGTAATAATGTTATATGCATGTACGTATCGACGTCGTTTATTTTCTTGCCCCACTTTATATGAGGTAATAATAATATAGCAGAGTGACATTGAATGTACTGGTTATATCAAAATTAATTCACATATTATTTCAGAAGATTATTTTGTTTAATTCTGGATTTTGAAATTTATACCTAATAATAAACGAATGTTTGGGGAATACATGCGCACAAACTTTGCTCTCAAGTATGGCATAGGCTTGATACTGATACAGTAGAACACTTTCTATTAAGTTTTTCTTACTTCACAGTTAAAAATCCTGGACATTGTACTTTCTGCGTGTATGGACGATTCCAGCTCTTCAATTAACAAATATCAATATCCCGAATCTGCAAAATTACATCAGGTAACCAATTATTATTTACGAAAACATTGACTTTAGAGTAAATAACGTGATGGTTGAGTTGTCTTGCAGAATTTATTATTTTAATAAATGTGATAAACACTCAGTCTTAGAAATATAAATAGAAAAAATAAAATAGAAATATAAATTATAAAAATATGAAATCTCGGTCCGGGCTCCTTTCAGCCTTCCAGTATTATAAGAATTGTATCGTCCACAGTGGCTAGTCGGGTGTCTGGACTAGTATCTGTAAGTGGTGAAGAGCGTTAGTGGCTGTGTGCAACGGCCAACGGTACGAAAACTTCTTACGTCGGTTTGAACTTACAGACCTAGCATCCCGATACCTAAGTCCGTAAGGCCCTAGATCCTTATTAGCCCTAGCCCTAACATAAAATGGAATAACGTTTGCGTGGGCAGGTGGTGTGCGCGCTGGTGCGGTGCTGCGACGTGAGCGCGCGGTGCGGGGGCGCAGAGGGCGCGGCGCCGCTGGCCAACCCGTTCGCCGAGCCCGCCGCGCCCGCCACGCCCACCGCCGCGCGCCCGCCGCTGCCGCCCGCCGCCGCCGACGTGCTCTACGGCCGCACCAGGTACGCGATACTGCGCCTGAATTACCCGTGCCGAGCACAGTGGCGAAACACTCCTCGCTCAACATTAACCGCACCCCGACGGAATAAATCTAATGGTAGATTGTTAACTAAGACATGAGAGTGATCAGTTGGACACGAAATTTAAGCCGAGAGGAGGAACCTACCCTCGTAGAATGTGATTGATGACACTTACTTCAGAGGTTAATATTCTGCTTTGCATCTCCATTGTGAGGAAAACAAAAACAAATAAATTAAGAAATTGTATGTTAATTAAGAATTGGTGCGCAATAAAGTATTATTGTATTTGGCAACATTTCGACTTGTAATAAGTTCAAAACTAAATAATTGTTTAAAACATACGCAATGTTAATAAAATAAATAAAATGTTTATGTGTAATGCAGCACGTACATGAAGAAGCTGACGGATGAGTGCTGCGGGTGCGAGGAGGGTATCCGGTTGCTGCAGTTTCTGTGCTGGGAGCACGCGGGCTGGTCTCGCGCCGCGCTGGCCGAGCTGCTGTGGCAGATGGCCTACGCCTACTGCCACGAGCTGCGCCGCCACGCCGACGCGCTCTCCGCGCTGCTGCTGCTCGACGACTCCTGGCAGCACCACCGCATACACAACGTGCTCAAGGTGAAACCACACAGGCCTCGTAGATTCTAACGCAGTGACTTATTCTGTAAATTATACTCTGACTATATTTTTTTTTTCTTAAAGAAGTAACGGTCATGATGAGATTGGCATTTTGCCGCGCAACGTAATACAAGAGCATGTTTCATTTTGAAAACATATTTGTGTTACTCGTATACAGCACCGTAAGAAATATTTTTTTAACACTATATTTAATGCAGAAACGTGTCATGTCATTTCAAAAACTTAAAACGTTTCAAAAATATATATTTATCTGTAGTATTTATTCAGCGTCAACAGTATTGTACCGTATTGTGTGACGTACCAGGGCGTGTCCGAGGAGCGGCCGGGACTGTTGGAGACGGCGCTGCGCGCGCGCGGGCATTACCAGAAGCGCGCGTACGCGTGCGTGAAGCTGCTGGTGGGCGTCATGTGCCGCGCGCCCGTGGCCGCGCGCGCGCTACACGCGCAGCCCGACGCGCGGCGCCGCTGGCGGCAGCTGCTGGCCTGGCTGCAGGACGAGCTCGACCGCGTGAGTTACCCCGCCGAGTTACCCGCCACACACGCCTACATTACATTATATATCACGGGACAAATTACACCAAATGATGTAGCCCCAAAGTGAGCAAGTTATTTGCTTGTGATGTGAGTCTCAGTCGATGATCCTAATACAGAGAAATACGTATATACGTACAGAAATAAAGTCATTAAACGTCGACCCAGAAATACGGACGTCTATATTCTTCACGCAAGCACTCGTCCTTTCAGGGCTCAACATGAGCCTCATTAGTCGCCGACGTCACCAGGCGTCTACGCTCGATAAACTAACTACAACAAAGTTAAAACTTTTGGATCACATTATTATCTTTCACGAATACTGACTGCAAATATCGGAATATCTGATCTTAGAACAACATAACAGTGATGTGATATAATTGATGTTTTGTTTCAGAAGTATGGGCCGGGGGGCTACGGATCCTACGGCACGTGGTCACCGCCGGGAACCTCTAATGAAACCTCTAGCGGTTATTTCTTAGAGCGAAGTAACTCCGCGCGAAAAACCTTAGAAAAGTAAGTGCGCGATGTTATTGGTAAATTATAGGGTATTTTGGAAAGTAATGGGCAACGCTCTAATGATGTTATAACTATCGAAGAGTGTTACAGTACAGTGAAACCAAATCGAAGTTTCCCAACTTTCAATATTTTCTCTGAGTATTACATATTGAGGCCTTATTTAGGATTGATTATATACACATTGAGGCCTTTTATGATTTGACTTTTGCAATGGTTCGTGGGATTTTTTTATACTAGCGGCCATGAGATATGCAACAACTTTCACCGGTAGAGAACCACTGTCTACTCTTGCTATCGCCATAATGTCAGTAGGCACTGTAGTTTTAATTAGTATTTTCATATTGAGTCATACCCAGCCACACAATAGCGAAGTATTTATAACACCTACAATGAAGGACATTGTAGGTGAGTTTTAAATAAAAAAGAGCAGTGAAAGAGAAGATTGTTATTTTGTATCATACTAAAGACCATTTATATTTTTTTTGTTGGGTTTGATCTGAAGTCATTTTCGGGTTCGAATTACTTGTCCGCAAATTTTATCGGGATCCTGAGAATTTTTAGATGAGTAATGTGATAATGGTCGAACAGGGCGTACCAGTTGTGTCCGGAGGAAGAGGAAGAGGAGGAGGAGGAGGGGCGGGAGGCGGGGTCGGGGTCGGGCGAGGAGAGCGGCGACGAGGAGGAGGCGGGCGACGACGTGGCGCCCGCGCCCGCCGCGCCGCCCGCGCCGCCGCCGCCCGCGCTCTGAGCGCCGCCCGCCGCGAGACACACGTGCCTCTAGTCCCGCCGCGCCGCGACGGCAGCGCCCGCATACGCCACTACAGATCACATCTATCGATTATAATCGATATCGATTCGGTCTTGGAGGTCCACTAAAACATGCTCTAAATACTGGCATTTTTATAGTAGAATAATTATTCTATTCATCTGATAGAGCGTTTGTTTTAGAGAACCTCTGAGACTGTGTGATAGGGACTTATCTACAAAATCATTTAAACCAAGTTAAGTCCCTAGTGATCTAAATGTGCGAAATACTCTTTCAGTGTCAGCATCACGAAGCTAAATATGTGGAGATTACACTTCTAATATATGACACTAATATTGAACATAGCTATCTCACTCTCAGTGGGCCGACCCAAGACAGAGATCTTGTTAGAGCGATTTTGCTCTAAACGCAAATCGAAGATTAGAGAAGTTTATCTAAAATCAGTAAGAAATATTGACCTTAAATTGACAGTAATTTAGATTTATTATAAATAAGAGTGTAAACTACAGATAACATTTAGCTTCCTGATCGTCGCAAACGGGCCACACGTGACATCACAAAAGGCTTCCACATAAAGGTAGGGACAACCACTGGCGTCAATCGTAAGTCACAGACAACTAACTACAGAAAATGGGTAGGTGGCGGCGATTTGTCATTGTCGCGTGTGGCTCGTGTGCAGACACTGAGTACGTGTATTCAATTACAATCGCTGCGATTTTATGATCTCTACTGTCCCCGCTTCGTTTATCGAATAATTAGTGTACACGTCTTACGATGCCGATCAGCAAAATCCAGTTTAATTCCAGTCCCAGGCAATTTACATAAACATAGATATTTGTGTAGTCTGAGTGTTTATTAAATTTTTAATAAACATATATATTTACATACATATTTCTATGTATTATTACCGGCGACTAACACCCATATCAATAAACAATTTGGTTGCCTTAGGATCCAATTAAATTGTGCAATTTTTCCAGTGACTTAAATAATCATATTAGATCTGATAAAACAAGATTTGCAAACGACTATTGAACTTTTATTTGGTTCAATAGAACCTGATATACGAGAGGCAGAAAGAGAAAAATTATAAAATCGCAGCGTGACAATCGTACATATGTGAGCGCTTGTGGCAACGGCACATACGTAACACAGGCACCATGTCGCATCCTTAGAATACACAACACCGCACACCGCAACGTGATAGTTTACACCAGGGATTCTCAAATTATTTTGGACACACCACTTTTGCAAATTAAACTGACATCTCAGCGATAGCCCAATTACTTTAAAATTTTGTCTTTAGTTTGTTTTCCTTTTGATAATAAACACTTAGCAATTCCTAAACTTTGGTGAAGATTTCCTCATGCAAATTTAACAAAATAAACATAAACTTTTATAAATATGAAATAAAAATAAATAAATATCGACACGCTCATATATCTCGAAAGGGTAGGCATAGGTACATACCAGTAAGTACCCACGACTAGCCGACGATATTTAGTCCCATGATGACAGGTGGCAAGTCCCTCGCCAATTGGAAACAAATCTAATCCCAGGCAATCTCATGTTTTTCAGAAAAACTAAAAAAAAAACTCATGAATAGAACAAGTTGCCCGACTTGGGAATCGAACCCGAGACCTCTCGCATCAAAATCAGACACCGATACCACTCGACCGCAGAGGCGTATGTAGATAATTATAGGATATGTAATAAATCTTCAAAGTCAAATAAGAGCTTGTGTAACTAATCGGGTTAAATTTTTAGTCTTCGTTGACTCTCAAAAACCAGTTTATGTCTGTCTACTTGCAGAAAAATTGATTTTTGACCCTTTGGGAATCCCTTGTTTACACCGTCGTTTGTGGTATGGTTTTGAAAGCTTTTATATATTTGTGATATTGTGATGATTCTACGTGTAATACGGTGTGATAAGCATGCGACGTCGTGTCTTTGTGTATTGGTGTCACAATGACGTATGAATAAAGCTATGGTATATTATACAGCTATAGATGCGTTACACGCGCTTAATTTTGACTAGAAAAAAAAAGAAGGCAATTGACAAAATATTTTAACAAGTTGTATTAAAAATACCTTCCTGTATTCACAAAGCTTGAAATAATTATACAACCACCGTAAAAAAAACATTTTGTTTTTATGCGAAAGTATTATAAATTCACAAATTTCTTCTTTCATGGTACAATCATAAATTTATCCCAGAAAATAAAATAAGTCACTTTTAAATGTCAATTTGTAGGCGGGTAACGTATCTATAGCTTTTTTATAATATATCATAGATAACAAGTACGTTATGGTACATACGCGCCGGTTTCGTAGCACTTAACATTTCCATACATTTTTACTTGCAGCAAATTCCAGTGACTTCAATATTATATTGTAAGCACGTGCTTGGACCGAATTCGTAATCACTTTAATAATACACGAGCCTTCAATTCCCACAACAGCTATTTCGTCTGAAAATAAAATGTATAATTTTAACAATGCCTATTAGAAGCTTAGACGAGAAAAATGTACTTAAAAAAAATAAAGTTTACTGAAAAATGATGCCTTCAAACACACGATATATATTTTCGTTTATTTTAAGTCTTATAACATGCTTATTAATAAAGCTCTAATGTTCTTAAACAGTACTATATTGGCGACCAATGATTATCAAATATTCGGTCATTTCAGTTTATGACTTAAGAACAGCCTTCTTGCTGCCGTTGCGCACTCAAGAGAAAAATATAAATATAACATGATTTGCACAGCAGTTATAGTGATTTCTGAAATGCTGCTACAAATTGGTCGTAATTTACCAAAAGCTCTATATATTTTGTGCAATGCATCGCTTTGTTAAACAACGCTAGGTCACCAAGCTAGCGTGGTATTTAAGAATTGCGTACTTCACTAGATTGCCGTCATTGAATTTACAACCTATGAATGTTATCTAGTAGTGCCAGCATTAAGTTAGCGTCTGATTTTTGTCTTGAGTATGATACCTTAACATTAGTTTAAAATAGCTGTCGGTACATTGTCTTCTTAAGATCATGTAGATACTGTAACATATCATAATCTAATGTGCGAGAGTGAGAATACGAAAAACAGCTTGTCAGAACTGAACGCTCGGCGGGCCCGAATTACTGCCAATCCCAATATCGAATCTTCGATCGATAGATCGCAGCGATCTGAGTTAGAAACCGATCGAACATCCATATAATTGCAAAATCTAAAGATTCACAATTGAAACAGTTTAATATATTAAACGGATTGAAATTTCAATCGAATCTCAATCGAAATCGCAAAAATGGATTGAGTTCGCTAATTGGGACAATTTTATACTTAATTAAAAATGCGTCACTATTTACAAATTATTTTGCTGTAATAAATGTATTAAATTCACATTGTCACGTTGGATGAGTTGACGGTTTATTGTATGTAAATGGTTAATAAAAGTGTATATAAAATGCATTGCTGCTACAAAAATACTTGCCTTTAATGTAACGATGGTTTATCGGCAACCATCAAATGAGATTAACATGTTTTTGATATTTCCCTACGAAATAGCGACGCGTATGTCCACGATTGGCGCTACCGTCTAAGGGGCGATCATTATATTTACTTCGTTTTTGTAACATATTATTCCGCTTAAAAGTATCATAATATTTATTTTTTCGAAATAAGACTTATTCATACTTCGATAGGAGATATTATTTTCAACTTACGCATAGCATATTTAATATTTATTATTGTAAGAAAATGTTTGATGACTGATCGAATGGATACAGCTTTTTGTTGATGTTTAGTTAGCGCTGTGTTTGTTACATCGATATGGAGGCCAACGAAATGGGTTCGGTACCATATTTTTAATATATAATAAAATGAATTTTCAAAAACATATAACTACTTGATTTAAATTATAATATTACAGTGACAAATCGGATGTTTGTATTTTAATTTATATTCTGCTGTAACACAGGCCTCTGATTGAAATTATATTCTCCTAAATACAGTATACGGCTTATTTTTAAAATAAAATATTATAGTTAAGTTATAATATTTTAATTGTTGTTTTATACTGAATTTCCAGTATTAGTATTATGTATTTTAAACACTATTTTATAGTAAGTCTATGCGTTCTATTGTTACATTATTTGTAAAGTAAAATTGAAGTTTTTCACTACAAGAGTGTCATTTTAAAACAACTAAGTACAAATAGCATGGTTTTAATTTTATTAAGCATTAGTTTTGTATAAATCTGAAAATACTCAGTGTTTTATCTTTAATGAATTGATTTTCTTAGCACCGTAAAAAAAAGTTTACCTAGGGAGTTATTTGTTTTTGAAATTCACAAACTACGAGGGACGTGACATTTGTGTGTGTTAAATAAAAACTAAAACATCACAATTTGTAGTTAATATTGACTATTTCAAACAAATCATGATCTGAATTTGTCATTTATAAAATAGCATTTCATAAAGTTATTTTTAAATTTTAAATGAGTTAATGTGTATAGCAGTCGTTCAAAATGTTGGTTGCATATTATTTGTTTGGCCAGATTGTATTGTTGGCCTAATAACCACTATGCGTTGCAATGTTTTGATAACTAATTGCTAGCGTTTAATATTTAATTAGGAAGTGTAGATATTATAGAGGTATTAAACACTAGTCTATCAGAAAATGTTGCCACGTCAATGTTTTGCTTTGTTATATATGTTATTTATTTTTATATGCGATAGAGGTTGTATATTTTCATTTATTTTATTATATGATATTCATACAGGCTGTCAGAGTTACAAAACACCACCATGTTGTATTATTTCTTTGTTTCAAAGCAATAATGTAGTATATGAAACCAAAATTGGTCAATAAGTAATAATCCTACATCTCGCAAGTGACTTAGCGGCTGTGATGATGCTGAGAACATATTAAAAGTTATAATTTTGATGTGGTTTTTGTGCCTTCCTATATTAGATACGTTGTCCTCCTTTTCTGACTCTGGGTAGCCTGCACAGTCTTTATTGATATTCCCTATTTAACCAAATATAAATCACTTAGTCGAATTCGCTTTGCTAGAGTTAAGTTTTCCTGGTGGTGAACTCGCTTCATAAATTTGACGCTTTTAAGTGTGGTCTACATGATACCCTGTATAGCTTGGTGCAGTGCTCTTCTATTGTTGTTAACTTTATTACCAAAGATGGATTTATTGATAAGGGGTTAACATACGTGACGCTCTTCATCATAGCTTAGTAATCGAGATGTTTTGTAACTTTTTTAAAATGCAAAAGTTAAGGATGTTTTGTTAACAAAGGAATATGTGATTGATCTTAGGCTTAGATATTGAAATATATATGTAATGTTGAAACACAAGATAAAACTGCCAAATACGTTTGACATTGTTCACCTGCGAGTTACAATATCGTGTAAATATATCACCGTAACCATTTTTTTTACTTACGAATCGTTCTACGACTGAACAGTTTTGTGTTTGCTTAGGTTATTAGGTTTACCAATTTTTTTATTGGTTACATTTGGTACCTAACTTGAAGTTGTAAAGCATCTTACTGAGAATGCATTTTCATCCGAACAGTGTAAAGTTTATAAATGATATAATCTATAAGAACAGTTGAGTTTTGTATAACATTTCTATGGCAAAAATGTAACAAAATGGCATTTGACATTATGGAATGTTCCCAAAAGCATTCTTACAAATATAATAATAAAATCAAAGAAATAAATTTGGAAAGCTCTTGATTGTTTTATTAATATAATATTGGATCCTGTTTACGGAGAAAGTGATAAAAATTAATAACTTAAAAATCCTAAGATATACAAAGTAAATATTATTATAATATTTTATCACTTTCTACTTAACCTGTAATTTCGCATCTATCTCCCTATTACTTTTACATAAAGATTCCGTATAAATATTTTTTTTTAGATTTAAATGATAAATAAAAATGTCTTCATGTCAAAATGTTTTTACACAAGACTAAAAATGTCTTCATGTCAAAATATTTTTACACCAGGCTATGACTTAATAATTTTGCTTAACAAATTGACCTGTGACCTACGACTGTAAAATGTATGATAAAACTAATTATACTTTATCAGAGACATGTTATAACATTATCAACGTCATAAGCAAACTGCTCATTCTAGCTTGAGAATACGCTTAGCTATGGAAAAATTTATAAGTGTTAAGGAGTTGGAAGACACTGCAATCGCGTTGTTGCCGAAAACAGTTCGTGATTATTATAAAAGTGGTGCAACGGAAGAATATACTTTGCAAGAAAATAAGCGGGCATTTCAAAGGTTAGAAGAATATATATGAATACAGTTTTTTATGTAATAGATAGAATAAGTGTTTTTCAAATATGTATTGACCATTTAAAGTAAAAGCAAACAAATTAATTACAGAATTAGAATTCGTCCAAAATGTTTGGTTGGTATAAAATCATGCGACCTACAAACAACGATTTTAGGCGAAACAGTGTCGATGCCTTTGGGTATCTCTCCCACAGCCATGCAAAGGATGGCGCATCCTGACGGAGAAACTGCCACAGTTAAAGGTTACTATACTATGGTTTAATTGTTATCAAGCGTTTTACAATTATCTTAATAGTTGATCATTAATGGAGAATGTTCATGTCCTTATTCTCTTGTAAAAATAGAAAATATGTGCGAAAAAATCATTGCGATACCTACATCAATTAGGTTTCCAGATATGGAATTTTAAAGTGAGCATGCTACGCTGTGTGTTCGTGACGTCTTAATACAACATTCACTCACACACACATACACACACACACACTTTGACAACGTAGCATGGGAAGCAAGTTAGCGCGAGTGGTAAATACGTTGTCGTAAGACGTCACGCGGTTTGGAAATTTCAAATGTCCAAAAAATCTAACTAGTTATTTAATAAAACTAAAACTCATGTATTTGTCATTGAAATAGAAGCTGTTTGTAGACACATAATCACTACCGTGAGTAGGTTTTAAGCGATTTAGCAAACCTTGTAACATCCTCCACTGTGGTCATTGGTGGTTACGCCAAATAGTTTGGTTTCTATTGACTCGTTTTTGATGAAACATAGTCTTAAGTCCTGACTAACAGTAATTCAATAACAGTAAACATCATATACATTTGTGCTATGTTCTGTGGTCGACTGTTTTTTTCTGTTTTTTTTTTGTTATCCATCAGTTGTGGACCGATTTTCACAATTTTTTTGAATGGGACACTTCCAAGGCTGAACCACATTAAAATAATTATACCTATAAAAATGGCCAAGAGCGAGTCATACGCGTCTATGGAGGGTTTCGTAGCAGCAAACAAAAAATATATTACAACCACCATCTGTATAGAACTACCGAACGACCGCGTTATGCGCCTCGGCGTCGATCCCAATTTGTAAGATATTTTCATCGAAAATTATCCCATATCTCTTACACCCCTTAATCGTTTTTGTTCAAACCAATTTTCGTATAGTTTTATTGAATTCTATAATCCTATTTTTTTATAATTTTACCCTCCTTAGTTCTAAACTTTTTACCACTAAAAGCAAATAACTCACAAAGTACTGATGTAATCAAAAAATATTCTTAGAAACCTCCACACCATTTAGAAAGAACAATCTAATGATACCTCACACGGCTATGCTTCATTAAATAATTGTTTCATCCCTCAATTCCATGTATGAAGTGCTACCCTAAAAAATATTTTTCAAAATCATATTACATTATTTTCGAATATCAACTATACAGTAGGTACCCGTTTTTAGTCTCTGAGATAAATGACTGTAACATACGGACAGACAGACAGGACATGACGAAATCATAAGGGTTTCGGTTTTGCCATTTGGTTACGAAACCCTAACAAGTACGCACATGAGCTAAAAGGCGGTTTTTTGCAGTTTTACAACGTTAGAATTTTTGAATCTATCCATTACAAACAAAAATATCGTCACGCCTATTTATCCCCAAAAGGGTAGGCACACATAGCAAGCAACCACGATTAGCCGACGATATTAGGTCTCATGATGTGACGGATGGCAAGTGGCATCGCCACATCGCATGGCAGAAAAACTGATAAAACTCTTAGAACAAGTTGCCCGATCCGGGAATCGAGTCCGGGGCCTCTCGCATCAAAGTGCGACACTGACACCACTCGACCACAGGCGATTAACTTTTGTAATTTTCTTGCCAATAAGAGTTTAGGTACCTACTGTAAAATGGGTTTCTACATCTGTGGATAACTTGTAAAAAATAGTTACATCTTAGTGTTGAAAAGAAAACGGACCTAATTTATTTCAATCGAGTTCAAGTTCATTAATCAAGTTATTTATTTTAATTAGCTGCTGAAAAAGAAGGGGTACTTTTTACCCTTAGTACAATCTCAACAAGTTCTATAGAAGAAGTAGCGGAGGCTGCTCCTAGTGCTGTGAAGTGGTTTCAATTGTACATCTACAACGACAGGTTAGTACATTATATGACACACATCTTCATTAATAAGTCGTAATCAAACTATTATGGCACCTAGCGCACTACACGGCCACGACCACAACGAGTGATCGCAACGACCAGACGGTCAATATAAGTAACCATACGTACGTCACGGACTTGACGGCAATGGCCAAGTGCGAATTTAGTAATTGAGGCCACTGACCGTGGTCTCAACGACCGAAAGTGGTTCTTCGCTTTAAGCCATACGTCAAAATGATTATTTTTTATCAGTGCTAGACTATATGTATTCCATGTGCTTCGCCCATTTTATAAGGTGACATTTTATGGAACGGCACATTAGGTGACCGCTGCTTCCATCACCTATAGGTCAGTGGGCAATCGGCATTTACCGATTTTCGTAGTAGAACTAATTGCATGCTGCTACTTGATTAATATCGTTAAACTTAAAATCAAAGAAGAGCGTTAAATATTCTGTATTCACTAGGTGACGTCAAACACTGACATGCTGGCAGGAATAGTTAGGGTGGTGGATCCCCTTCGGTGGATCCCCTTCGGTGGTAGATATCCGGGCAAGTTGCCGCACAGCAATTTTCCTATGCTTTTACGAACTGTCTGACAAGGGAAGCAGGTGGCATATAATACATGGATGGAGAATAGTCCATCTGCCACCCAGGCAGCCCAACGCGGGGAATAGAGCTACTTTTTTTCTTTTAGACTTATCTTTATCTTCTAACTACGCTGTAATAACGCCGTCATAACTTTGAATTCTAGAGAAAATCTAGCTCTAGGATTCAAAGTTATGACGACATTATTAGATATAGATTGTTGGTTTGAGCAATTGCTTAAGTTCTGTGTTTTATATTTTCCATCGTTGGCGCTTGGTAAAACTTTTATATATTCATATCTTTAAATGAAAATACTTGTACTGTTTCTACTTTGTGTTCTAGGGAAGTAACCAGACGACTAGTTCAAAGAGCAGAGAAGGCAGGATTTAAAGCAATTGCATTAACTGTGGACACACCTTTGTTTGGTCTGAGAAGAGCGGATGTAAAAAATAAGTTTACGCTACCAAACCACTTACGGTAAATAATTTATAAGTATAGTTACAATCGGTTTTATTTGTCTCGATCTGGTTTATTAATTTGGGATCATAAAATCGAAAAGGTCATCAATATTGCAAGAATTAACAGCGATTTCCAATATAGATCCAACCTAACGACAGATTATGAAAAGGCATATGGAAGCTATTTAATAAAATATGGTCCCTCATGGGACCATTTTTTTACAGTTAGTAAAAGTAAATTCGTAAATTAATAAACTGTTGTTCGAATAGAAATAATCTCATAAATCGTAGGTATAAATCCACCCAGTTCGCTATTTGACTACAGTAGGTGTTACTTGGCATCAATTTGTCTCTTTGGGGCAAGAAACATTTTGCGAGCCCCTTTACATGTAGGCAGATTCATCACAGCGATAGCGATGCAAGCTCTTTTTTCAGCACCTTCATGACTTGATTACGTAAATCTTCGTGGCGCGAGGTTCTTCGGACCACGAGGCCTTGAGGGTGACCCACGTTGCTCACGCCCTACGCCGCCTCTGCCAGGGGCCATCGATTAAAAACCACATATTATAATATGGGAATCATATTATTTATTTTTAATATTATAAATATTATCAATGTCGATCTAATAATTACAAATTTTATAACATTGCAGCTTAGCAAATTTTGATGGACATCTATCTACAAAAATACATAGCACTGGTGAAGGAAGCGGCCTAAATAACTATGTAAATAACTTGTTTGATAAATCCTTGACATGGGATGAGATAAAATGGTTAAAGAGGTACTATTTTTGTTTTATTGCCTTTGTGGTCTAGTGGTGTCGGTGTCCGACTTTGACGCGAGAGGTTCCAGGTTTGATTCCCGGGTCGGGCAACTTGTTCTAAGTATGAGTTCTTTCAGTTTATCTGAAAAACATAACGTTGCCTGGGATTGGATTTGTGCCCGATTGGCGACGGACTTGCCACCAGTCATCATGGGACCTAATTTCTTCAGCTAATCGTGGGTGCATATTAGTATGTAACTCTGCCTACCGTTTCGAGGATATATGGGCGTGATGATATTTTATTTTTTATTTATTTTTGCTTTATATTTGATTTCCCTTTTTTGCACACATCTATCTCCACTAATAAATGTTACCGTCTCTACGTGATAATCTCTAAGTTCTAGAGTATATTTTATATATACATGATAATATATTTTTTCTTATTTTCCTACAAGTTAAGGACTGATCAAAGTACCTACCTATTGATTTGTAAATGTCAGACAATACGTAAATACAAAAAAAAAATGTGTGTGCTAGGCATTGAAATAGAAGTATTCTAAGGTACTAACTATATTCACACATTCTTTTTAATAATTGTAGTATAACACGTCTACCCATAGTAGCAAAGGGTATCCTTCGTGGAGATGACGCGGTAAAGGCAGTTGAGGCTGGTTGCGATGCTGTACTGGTATCAAACCACGGCGCTAGACAATTGGATGGTGTTCCAGCAACGGTAATTAAATATATTTTATCATCACACCAACTTTTGTAATTTTACAACGATAGAGAACATCAAATACCAAATACTTGGTTGACGGCCAGCCAGACGGTCAATGAGATTATATTCTGTTACTTCTAACATAGATCAATGGCTTCTAGTAATTTTGGTGAAGCAGAAAAAAATAAAAAGAATATCGAATTTTGAACGGTGCACACAAATGTCTTGACATGATTTTTTTTTAATTTTAAAAATAATACTGGGCAAATTACAGGAATTGATCACCAACATTAATACATAGATTATCTCTCTCTGCAATGTAATGAGTGGCTTTGTCCTGTCGGTGGAGCAAAAAACATTTCTCATTGAACCATATTAAGAATTGGTAGGTCCTCCACTTACCTTTCACACCGCGATAGAACAACCGATGATACCCAACCACTGTTGTTCGTTCGAGAGCAGTACTTCTTCCTCCTAATTTAGGTGCATAAATGTTATTCACAGGACATAATTACTCACGAATGTATATTAATTTTATAATATGACACCTTTTTAGATTCAAGCAAATCCTAAATCGCGATATTGTAATTATTTACTTCGATAGCACATACACAACTTTCAACGCATCTCTG
>DVZN01000215.1:0-15315 GCA_018237365.1 Caria ino melicerta
CTGAAAAACATTTTTAAGAAAAGTTGCCCGACCTGGGAATTGAACCCGGGACCTAAGCGGCTAGCGGTCTTAACGGGTGACAGCCGTACTGTTACACCACATAGGCGATTATTTGTATGTATAGATAAAATACATACCTTGCATTTTATGTTGGCTATTTTGATGTATTCATAAGAGAATAATGTAAGATGACTACACGCATTTCGTTTCGTTTCATCTTATTTGGGTGTTTCTTAAAGACTCGAAGCTGTGATGTCCTTAACCATCAGGAGTTTTAAGTGGGAATCCGGGACATCGGAAGACTCTTCTTCTTCGTCCTAACCTTATCCCGTTTCTATATTCGATGATATCGGGGTCGGCTGATCTAGGTAATTTGATAAGGGCGCTTGCTTTTACACAGAGCGACTGCCATCTCTGCAACCCAGAAGGGAAACCACGGGTGCTATTTTTGAACATTTGCCGACAATTTCGAAATCACCGATGAAATCACTGACACTAAATACGAACTTCCTATCACATTTTTATGTTGTTGGTAGACATGGTGTGAATTTTAAAAATACGTGTTTTTAGTGTCCTTGATTGTGTATTTTATCCATCGGTAATATCGAAATTATCGGTAAATGTTCAAAATAGCACCCCTGATACGTCTGCTAATCAAGGGGGCATAAGTATGTATGTATCTCTTCCTGTCCCTTCAGAGATATGGGTGTGACGATATTTAAATAAAAGGTCCATATGTTATAAATTGTCATGCTTATTGTTATGCAGAGGACCGAGAGCTCTATGTTTTATAAGCATGGCTATAAAATGAGTTTGATAATAAAATGATTATTTTTCCGCCCGTTTATTAAAACTTGTGTAACCAAATCTTACTATAAATATATCTTTACAACTATGACGAAAATCCAAGTGTTTTATACCACTTTTGGTCATTATTCCATCTGCGTAACAATTTACGATTGCGTGTGTATATCACAAGTTTCACCTAATTGCTAACACGTGTATAAATAATTGTGAGGATTTGGTTTTATCGCTTATGTCAAACCAAATTTTTGTGTGAATTTGGTTTGTTTTTGTCACATGTATCTGAGCAAATTCTCTGTAATATTAATATCTCTGTAATCTGTATCTCTGTAAATTAATGTAATATTGCATATTACGATGTTCATGTCAGTAGTACAAATAAAATTTAATTTCCCTTTTGACATTTGCATGCCTTCAGCACTTTGCGCGTAGGTTTGCCTTTACTGTCGCCTGTAAATTACTGTAAATACTATAATTAAAAACTATTTAATTTTTAAACTTATTTGTTTTAAGTATTATCACTAATGATTTGTGGATATGTGTATTTAAAATCACAGCTTGATATAGAACCGTTTACCTGTTTTGATCCGCCATTTTTCTTAAATATCGGAAGTAGAGGTTGAGATAAAGTATGAAGTTGTTTACAATCGAATATCTCAAAATGTTTTGCTGATAGATTTCTCATATGAAAATAAAAGCGCGCATGCAACAGACAGTTTAAATTTCATTTTACTTATTTATTTTTAAAAAATGATTTAAAATAATAGTAATATTCAATCTAAATGATTCGTAATGACGTTAGCGCTTATGGCATGCTCATTTGGATTTTCCAAACTTATATTTCTAACTTTTAGTCATATGAAATTGCACCAAGGCAAGTGATAGTAAATAGTCTAACACATCTATTAACGATGAACGAAATAGCTGGAATGCAATTTTCTTGTGCATGCACTAAGGATAATCGGCGTATACCTTTATCAAAGAAAAAGCGTTATTCTTTGTCGATACCCTAGTAGATCTCGACTTTTCTCAATAAATATTATTTTTATAGCGGAAACAAAGGTTCTTTGTAAAGAATCTTGTCATTGTTATATATCTTGTTAAACCACAAAGAAATTTAATATTGTTGCAGGATCTTTACTGCGTTCGAAGTGACTTGGGCAATTTGCTCAAGGCCTTAGGACGCTTGGACGAGGCAAAGGTAAATACAATTTTGTTCTTCGCTTTCTGGTTTGCCATGGAGACAACAGGATTCTCTTATTATTTGCTTTGTTCTTGATTATATTAGAGTACTGTCTATTTTGTCAGCGTACATTGCGATTGCGTAAACATCCACGAGTGAATTGCATCCAGCGTAATTCGTTTTATAATATTTTCCAACTCGTCTTTATCCATTATTGGATACGTGGTGGAAATTGTTATAAGCGTTGTATCAGCAAAATGGAAATCGTCAATTTCAAAAGATTATTTTCCATTTTGTACGACATCCAAATGTTCAACTGTAGGGAATAAAATTGCTGTAATCGCTTTTATGTTAGAACATTATGTTTTTAATATTTGTCATTGATTTAACGCATCGAAAGCAGTAAAAGTATACCTAGAAAGTTTATGAATTAATTTGAGCATCACATATTTTTGCTGTATTTAACCAACAATATTTGTAAAATAGTTATTGAATTCTCTGAAAATAACGATTACAGTAATTTGCTATATTTTGCGTCATTACAATCACAAAGTATTGTATTTTTTACAAGATGAAGATAATATTTTGTGATCTTGCCAAGTGCGTAAAACTTATTTCGAACTTTCCGCACAATGTTGAGCACGTAACATTTGATTTTGTTATGAGTTGTAATTTGTAAGTAGTTATGTGTTTGACCAATTTTGTTAACTCCCCGAAACATTGTGCGGAAAAGATATAAAGAGAGAGTACTCTATGTGTTTAGTTTGTAAATGTATTTACAAAATATTTAGTCCTGTTCTCTTCATTATAATCTTATTTAGTTTACTTTTCAAACTCTGTGCTTGTAGTAATTTTATATTGTTCACATTAAAGGAGGATCTATGGAGTCAGTAGCACTTATTACATCATTAGTGGTATGAATTAGCAAGTTGTTTTTTATTAGTATGATTTTTCATCTATACCATTCGACTCGTAATTCTGCCCAAAGACAGGGCGAGTCGTGATGATCCTCTCTAATCATTTTGATTAAAACTTAAGTCTAAGACGACAATCGGCTGAATTAGAATGACACAAAATCAACTAATTCTATTATATTTTCACAAGGTGTTGTCTGGTAAGACAGTAGGTGTGACCGGTGCTGTTTCTAGCTGGGTTACGGTTGGTACAGCACTCGCTTTCCCGCCGCGATGACACCAACCTATCTTCCGCAGGTAAAGTGTGTTAAGGTTTGCAAGAAATGTTATGAACAGGTTTATTGGACACTACGCGAGCTCTTTTATATCATTGTCGTGACCATCTGCCATCTGTTAGGAAGTGGAAACGTTGTTTTTTGTGTTTCTTACTATTTCAATGTCTCTCATGGGTCAATCGTTTGCATTTCCTACTGATGTTTTGCTATCGGCGTAGTATCGTGTCGTAGGGTGCATTTTGCGTAAACTTTTGTATGACTTTTGATTGATGTTTGGTGTTACGTTGAAACTCACCCAACATCAGTCAATGCAATAGCGTCAGTTATGTCTTTGGCGTACTTAACATTTCAGAAATTCATCAATGTAAAATGTAATACTGTGTCTGGTAATAACATATGTTTTTTTCGTGTGTGTAGGCTTGTTACTTGAAGGCCATCGAAACAAGGCCTGATTTTGCAGTGGCATGGAGTAATTTAGGATGCGTTTTTAACGCACAAAGTGAAATCTGGTTGGCCATCCATCATTTTGAAAAGGCCGTTGCATTGGATCCCAATTTCTTAGACGCATACATAAATTTAGGGAATGTTCTCAAGGAAGCAAGAATTTTTGACAGGTACATACATATTTCAATAAACTTTTTCAAATACTGTTTTACATAATGTTGGCGATACTAATTTTCTTTCTTTTTCAAAATTAGGGCGGTAGCAGCTTACTTGCGGGCGCTGAATTTGTCTCCAAATAACGCAGTTGTTCACGGCAATTTAGCTTGTGTTTACTACGAACAAGGATTAATAGACCTAGCTATTGACACTTACAGACGTGCCATTGAACTTCAACCCAATTTCCCAGATGCATACTGTAATCTAGCTAACGCACTCAAAGAGAAAGGTCAGGTAGCAGATGCTGAAGATTGTTATAACACAGCTTTACGGCTCTGTCCTTCTCATGCAGATTCTCTCAATAATTTAGCAAATATTAAACGAGAACAAGGATTTATTGAAGAAGCAACACGCTTGTATTTGAAGGCATTAGAAGTTTTCCCAGAATTTGCTGCGGCCCATAGCAATTTGGCTTCCGTATTACAACAGCAAGGGAAACTCAACGAAGCACTCATGCATTATAAAGAGGCCATTCGCATTCAGCCGACCTTCGCTGACGCCTATAGCAACATGGGCAACACGCTCAAAGAAATGCAGGATGTCGCTGGGGCGTTACAATGCTATACCAGAGCAATACAGATTAATCCTGCATTTGCAGATGCCCACAGCAATTTGGCCAGCATTCATAAGGACTCTGGTAACATACCAGAAGCAATACAGTCTTATAGAACAGCCTTAAAATTAAAGCCTGATTTCCCCGATGCGTATTGCAATTTAGCGCATTGCTTGCAAATTGTATGCGATTGGACTGATTATGAAGCAAGAATGAAGAAGCTCGTGAGCATAGTGGCTGAGCAATTAGAGAAAAATAGATTACCGTCCGTTCATCCACACCATTCTATGCTTTATCCTTTGACGCATGAGTTTAGAAAAGCAATTGCCGCTCGACATGCCAACTTGTGCCTTGAGAAAGTACAAGTACTTCACAAACCACCATATAAGTTTCCTCGTGATCTCCAAGGTCGCCTCCGTGTTGGTTACGTTAGCAGTGACTTCGGCAACCATCCGACATCACATTTGATGCAGTCTGTTCCAGGATTACACGACCGTGGTAAGGTCGAGATTTTCTGTTATGCCCTAAGTCCAGATGACGGCACGACATTCCGCTCTAAGATAGCGAGAGAAGCAGAACACTTTATTGATTTATCCCAAGTACCATGCAATGGCAAAGCTGCCGATAAGATTTACTCCGATGGAATCCATATTCTCGTGAACATGAATGGGTACACAAAGGGAGCTCGTAACGAGATATTTGCTTTAAGACCCGCTCCGGTCCAAGTTATGTGGTTAGGTTATCCTGGTACGAGTGGTGCGGTGTACATGGATTACCTAGTGACCGATGCTGTGACTTCTCCTGTAGAGCTGGCCAGTCAGTACAGCGAGAAGCTGGCGTACATGCCGCACACGTATTTCGTCGGTGATCATAAGCAAATGTTCCCACATTTACAGGAACGATTAATTTTGAGCGATAAAATTAAATCTCACAACAGCTTAGGTGGTTTGGCGGATAATGTTGCAGTCATTAATGCGACGGATTTGTCGCCGTTGGTAGAGAATACAGATATCAAGGAGATCAAAGAAATCGTAAGAGCGGCAAGACCGGTCGAAATTTCTCTTAAAGTTGCTGAACTACCCACAACTACGCCTATTGAGACTATGATCGCTTCAGGACAAGTGCAGGTAAGATTATATTTTAACTTGAGTCGATATTGATTCACAATTTATCTTACTGTAGTACAGGTCAAAGTTTAAGTAAGAAGGTAATATTTTGTTATTCTGATAGCAATTTTATGTGGAATGTATTAATCACTAATAAGTTGTCTACTCATGCAAATGAAATGACACCCATGAAATAATTCTTTGATATGCTTTGGAGTAGCCGTAGTCTGGCTATAGATAATAGTGGTCTAGTAAAACCTCACTAAGCTCAATTTCCGATTTTTTAGGGAGGGGTTTGCGTTTCTGATTATTTAAATTATTAATATAAATCCAGAGAGTGATTATGCATCACTAGTTGCTTGAATGGCTTGATCTTATACAAATGTCATCGTGGATATTATCCTCATACATATGACATTCATAAAAATAATGGACGCAATGTATTTATTTATCAACGACATAATTCAGGACGTGTTGAGCGAGCATTTAATTTCCGTTCGTTTTATTTGAATATGTTACATGTAACTGATATAAATTAAAGGCGTTGTTATAATAAATAAAAATACATAATAGTTAAGCCCGTCAACATCCAACAAGCATACTAAGCGTGGGGATTATTAAACACACGAAACGCGGCAACGTTTGGGGGAGGCCTGTACTTTAATAAATAGATGCAATACCTGGTGGGTAGTTTTGTTGTGCGATCTGTTATAAATGAAATTCTATTAATTATTATCAATAAGATTTAGCCGTTCATTAATGATGAATACATCAATGGACGGCTACATTATCATATGATATTATGATAATAGCTATTCCTGTCATCTTAAGCCGGGAATTCACTAGACGGGCTTGCCCGCGCAGACATGCCTGTCGGACGTCGTTATTATATAGGCCAGTACAACTGCGACAGCTCTACACTAAACAGACATTACACAGGCCAAATAGTAGGGAGGTCTGTGTGAATTTCCTGCTGTAACGTTGTATTGACGGTTGATAGTTTCGGTTTGTGGGGAAGTCGGACGGGTTTGTCGGTAGGTAGCTGGTAAACATACTTATGCAGGCTTACTGAGGCCTCAGTTGGGCAATGAATTGATAACATCTTTGAGGTCAAATAAAAAACCAGACGGCGTAACTTTCTTACGACCCGTTCGTTTGTTAGCATTTCAATATTATATAAAATTACAATTGATTTGAGCAGTAGACTTGAGATTTGCGAAATTACTTTAAATATGCCCACACTATAAAGAGTAATGATCATCCCTTATCAGAATACGATTCAAGCAATTTCATTTATTAGAGTCAACTCGGCACCCTTGTCAACGTCATTTAAGGTCGCATAGCTCTGGTTATCGCAGGAATTGACAGATATCGCAGAAACTAGCAATTCGTTCTTTGAGGTGCCATTAGTTTCATTTGCTTACATTCAATTTGTGGTCGATTCGTACTGGTTTTAGGACCTATTAAAATATTCGATTTAAAAGGTTAATGTGCCAATCGCTGCTCAGAAATATAATATTATCTAGTCTCTTTCGCCATTATGAAAAAAGAAACACGGACTTGAATCAATTAATCAGATCCTAATGAAAATGATTGCCACATTAAATTTGTATAAATTGTGACTTTGCGTAACTTTGCAACTTCCGACATCGTGTAATTTTTCAAATTAGTGTAAAACAGTGCCTTTGTGTAATGAGGATCAATGGAAAAGTCAGGATACAAAGTCGTAACAAGTTGTTAAATATTAATTTTACAATACGAATGAATATTGAATATCTGTGTCAGGGACATCAACGTAGAAATAATACTTTTGAGACTTATTGAAATTATTGTTTTAAACATACACTAGAATAACTTTACAAGGTTTAACAGAGGTTCACAATTAATTAGTTGTTCTCCACGTCTCTAGAATATTTGAAAATCAACAAGCTGATTAGATTTCTCTAATGTAATATTGCATACAATGTCGCGAGTTCCACAGAACTAATGTTATGTGACTGGTGCTAAATCACACGATCATAGATAGGTAGTAAAAACCTAACTAAATAGACACAATATAGAAGAGTACCAAAACAATTTCTTTTAATTTTAATTAATTCATCAGCCTGTTACAGTCCACTGCTGGACGGAAACTTCCCCCAGTGTATAGTGGGGCGGGGTACCCATAGCTGGTGATCATAGTGTATGTTTGTTAAGGAACATGTTTCCGGGAAGCGCTGGTGACCCTCTGCCAGACGAGCCCTTAATTATCATACGATACAACATGAGCAATAAACATTCAGGGGATTGGAGGGATTCTACTCTTTTAATTGATATACGGAAAGTGTGTTAAGATGCACAACATCTATTTTGTTGCTCCTTCAGAACTAAAATTAATGAAGGTACATTATTCCAGACATCAGTAAATGGAGTGATACTACAAAACGGTCTGGCTACCACACAAACAAACAACAAAGCGGCCACCGGCGAGGAGGTTCCCCAATCTATAGTGATCACCACCCGCCAACAGTACGGCTTGCCCGACGACGCCGTGGTCTACTGCAACTTCAACCAGCTGTACAAGATAGACCCGCTGACGCTGCACATGTGGGTGTACATACTGAAGCACGTGCCGAACAGTGTGCTCTGGTTACTGAGGTTCCCGGCGGTTGGTGAGCCAAATCTGCAAGCGACTGCTCAGCAATTGGGTGAGTAGTTTTGGTTTGCTCATATTATCTCATTGTTTTAACCTTGCTTTTCAAATCCGAACGCTTCCACATTAAGCATCGTCGTTATTGCAACAGAAATGAGTAAGGCTGTGATACCTACCGATATTGTCAAACTCTATCACTTATTAAATGGTCATCATTTAAGGGACAGTAAATGTGTGCTATGAGCTGCCGAGCGTGTGGGCACTTGATATATTCTTTAAGAGCCTGAACCAACAAGAATTTTCAAAATCAATTCAGTATATCCAGATTACTTCCTAGAAACTACAAACTTTACCCTTTGATAATATTAGTGTAGGTGTATGTTAATGTCATGTTACTATATTGTTGTAGGGCTGCCACCTGGTCGCATAATATTCTCGAACGTGGCGGCGAAGGAGGAACACGTGAGGCGCGGGCAGCTGGCGGACGTGTGCTTGGACACGCCGCTGTGCAACGGCCACACCACCAGCATGGACATTCTCTGGACCGGCACGCCCGTCGTCACGCTGCCCGGGGAGACGCTGGCCTCTCGGTGAGTGTCTATACTGGTCGTCGGCGCTGGCGGATATGTTTCGCGGCCTAGTAGTTGTCTCTTCTTCAAAGTAGCTCGGATAAATATGCTGTTAGTGGCGTGTACGTCTCACGACGCCGCACGATTACTATAAGGTGTCTGTACAGGACTGTAGATCGTCCGAATATATAAAAGCCTTTTATATTGGACACTTTACAGTTCAGAAAGGAGAAGTGACACAACTGTCATGTGCAATTTTGGCCGACGTTCCCCTCAATAATTAATGGGAATAGGCAAAGCGTTGAATACTAATATAATAAAATTCTCAGTATTTGTCTCTGAAAGTGACCACAACCACACTCTGTCCATGCGTATATCGTGTGTAACGTTATGCATATAGCATTATAGACAAGTGAAATTGCTACTTACTGCATAATATAGTAATTACGAAATTAATTGCAGTGAATGACGCTTTTTGTTAACTAATGTAAAATCATATACACATATTGGCACATAACTTGAGTACCGACCCTGTTGATAGTTTAGCTAGCTGAAGCGTATTAATTGTAGATCGGTTGAAGCCCTGCCTCCCGTCGCGAACTACCATGAGCGCCTTTCCCCCAGCACACCACCAAAAGCTCAAGTTATTTGCCGGTATGGGTACACAGCGCCGACGGATATTTTTTTATTATCACCTCGGTAGAACACTGTTCTGGCCAAGAGTCAATGCGAGCTGTAGAGGCAAACAAAGCTATATCAGCCATAAGTCATTTCGAAAAAAAGAAACATTTTTTTTGGGGAACTTTTCTTAGTTATTCTAATTCTGTCTATTACTGTAAGTCAATGATTTCCGCTTTTATTTTGAGAGTATTATTAATCTTTCGTATGTTTACTTGTAGTGTGGCCGCGTCTCAACTGAACACATTGGGCTGTCCAGAGCTTATTGCAAGAACGAGGCAAGAATATCAAGATATAGCTGTAAGATTAGGAACTGATAGAGAGTAGTAAGTATTTATATATATAATATTGGTAGGCAAATAGACAGACAGATTTCCAGATGATAAGAAATTCACACTCCCATATAGACTATATGGGTAATAGTGCATTGCCAACCTGAGGTTAGGATGTTAGGATTTGTGTAAAAGTAAGTTTATCGGCTACCGTACCCTCTAAACCGGAACATGCTACCGACAAGCACTGACGGCAGGAATAAAGTATTTTTAACATATTCAGATGATGCTCTTTTTACACTGCTTTAGAGGTTTTTCGAGTATGTATGTAAATTTATGTTTTCTATTATAGCCTTAACGGCTTAATGTCTTTAACGTATGAGTTACCATTAGATTCGTTTTGTGTGCGAAGCTTGAATTTTGCAATCTAAATTTGACCCACTTTCCGGTGTCCAATTGATCTTAAATTTAGTACACACTGGTACAGTCCCGATGACAATGCACATTTATGATGAGTACAACTTGATGCTGCTGCCAGGATTGGCTCCAGACGACAGAATTTCTCGACGGTTAATATTAGGGATATGAAATTTGCATAACCGCTCAAGTATTATAATAAATTTTTAGGGCATAAATAATAGCTTGTTAAAAAGTTTTTTATATTAATTTATTTTTAGTGGTTACTTTTTTAGTCGGGTATTTTATTTGTTTATTATTTTCGTTGAAAACTTAACCTTATTTTTTTTGCAGCCTTAAAGCAATTCGTGCGAAAGTATGGACGGCTCGAACAGAGAGTCCCCTCTTTGATTGCAAAGCATATGCAACAGGTTTAGAAATGCTCTACAATAAGATGTGGGCGAGGTACGCGAGAAACGAGCGGCCAGACCACATACAAGCGATAGAGAAATAAGCATCACAGTGTTGGTAGAACACCAAGTGACAGACTTAAGTGACAGAAACCCAGTGCTAAGTGACTTTGGTGAACAAACGTCAAGTGATGTACAGTGATAGTGTTAAGCAATGAGCAATATTGTTATCGCCTTTAATACATTGACTCTTACTCAGTGTTGCTAGTATACATGGTGTAGCTAGATACTGGCATGCTAGATATTACCAGTGATATTTATGACAAAAATTTAACTGAAAGCTTGAAGTTTTATCAGGTGTGAAATTTTACCCTTACTTATCGATATATGTTATTGATATGTAAAGAATGATTTTATTTATTGTAAATATATTGTTTTTTAAAAGCTTTTTGCTTGAAATTACTACATTCAACTAATTTGTCTATGAGTATGCCGTCTATCATCTGTTGCCAATAGAATAATCGTTTGATTATTGTAGGTACAAGATTTGTACATTTTCCCTAAACAGGTAAATAATAGCTGTAACAATATTTAAAGTAAGTGTATAAACTTGAAGTAGGAGTACAAATTAATATAGATCTATAAAAAAATAATGCCATCACACTTCTAAAATAGTATAATAGATGGCTTTGTAACTACATAAAAAAGAGAAGAATATCTGCAGACTTACCCACATGATAAGGCTGTGTACAATACCTACTGATTAAAAATATTTATAAGAATAAATTATTTCACATTTCTTAAGATTGCTCGAAGATAAATACTTTTGTATTTTTTTCATAATCGATAAATTCTAGTTAAACTTGTAAAATTCCAGTTAAACTTTTGTCATAAATAAATATCTGCCTAAAACGGTATACAGAATACTATCGATAGAAAATTAAAACGGATTTCACCATATTATCAGAATTGTTGCCCCATTTTCATTCTAAATAATAGTTTGTTGTATATTTCTTGTAGACTACTAGTGCTGTTGGCTACTACTTGACTAGTTATGTATTTGTTTCATGAATAATGCTGTATGTTACATGACTAGTGTTGTAACTGTTACATGACCAGTATTGAAACATATTAAATAGAATGACTAGCGCCATAGCTGTTGCATGACTACTGCTGTACATGACCTAGTGTTGAAATTTTTACGTGACCAGTACTGAAGCTCATTAAACATTATGACTAGTGTCGTGCGAACGACTAATGCTGTAACTGTTACATGTTAGCGCTAACTGTTATATGACTAGTGTTGTAACTGTTACACATGATCAGTGCTGAAACTCATTTTATAAAATCACTAGTGCCGTAGCTGTTGCATGACTAATGGTATATTTGTTACATATTAGAGTTAATTGTTATATGACTAATTTTGTAACTGTTATATCACCAGTACTGAAATTATTTAATTACTCGTGTAGTAGCTATAAGTGTAACAAACTTAGCACTAAATAGTATGTGAATAGTGCTGTAACTGTTATTAGACTAGTGCTGTAACTGTTATAAGACTAGTGCTGTAACTGTTATATGATTAGCGTTGTTACTAATACATGACTAGTGAATCCAATATGACTACATAATATAGCTATAAAAAGCTAATACCTCAATTATTTGACATATCCACTTAAACCTTCATTTTATTAAGACATGATTATGCCATTGCATGTATTTTTATATTATCAGTTGAACTGATTTCAAAAAATGAGTTTCTCAAATTGGTTGCAGTTTTTATTTATCATTTATTTAAAAATATTGGATACTTCCCATATGGTCCTATATACATTTAAGAAGAACGCAAATGACCTCAATGTTGGATTTAGCAGTATTACATTGTTTAAATTATTATTAAACATAAAAAATATGTTGAATAAGGACTATATTCAATATAGATAATAAAACTTTTGATATTATATGTAGATATAAAAAATAACAAACTAATTGGGCATAATGAGAAAGTTATTGCAATTATTAAAGTTAAAAAAAATGCTCATTGTAATGAGTATAGAATTTAATTGAGAGATGCAGTAAGGTTTTTCTTGCTCTATTGAAGCAAATATGCCAAATTAGAATTCACCCTATATTAGACTTACTAAGGGCTAATTCAAAATCTTACTTGTATGTTAATAAATTTCCGTAAAGTAACATATGAGTCGCATGACGCTTTAGATTAGTATTATTTCAATATTGTTATCCTTCAATGTGAAACTGACTTTATTGCGTTCGTCATAAGGTCGACTTTTCTAAAATCTTTCTTTTTCTAGCATGCTTATAAATAATTAATGAAATTCGACAAAGTAAAATGAGTCGCATAACGCATAAGAGTAGTATTATTTTAATATTGCTTTCATTCAATTTGAAACTAACTTTATTGAGGATTAAGAAGTAAGAGTAAGAAGGACGTCATTTCAATGTGATAATTTTTATTAATGTCACTGAAATAATATTACTTTAAGGTGTAATCGGAAGGGCTCAAGTTTAAAAAGTACTGTCAACGTATATACGAGTTATATTTATCTGCAATATAGTGTTATATTTATTTATTAGAAACGAAGAGAGGCTATTAAGACTAAAAAAACTGTTATACTAGATCCCGTGTAAATGTTCTTGATTAAGGACTATGAATCTTGATTACAACATATCTATTAATGAAATATAGTAATCCTGTTAAATCAGAAACAAAGTTGGTACTAGAGAAAGGTCAATACGATCAGGCGCGGTCATTTGCGAGGGGGGGGGGGCGGTCATACTAATAATAATCACTAATAGTAAGATTTAATGAAAGTACTATGCAATTGAAATTTTTATAAATCTTTTCAAAATTACAAATCTTACGATTGAGTACTTTGCGGACTGTTGTAATGCGATTAAAATGCTATATTTTTTGCTAAATTATACTTTGTATTACAGACTTGCTATATTTGATTAAGGAAGAAATTGAGGAGATGGTCACTTTAAAATATCATAGGTTTTGCAATTATGGGAAGGCGTGTTATTACCACTGAGAGGGACTCAGGAGCGCGCCTGAATATGAATTACTAAACCTATACCTGTTGTATTTAGTTAAAATGCGAGTTTTTGCACGAATTTATTTAATTAAGAAAAGATCCAGAGCAAAATTACAGAATAAAAATCTAAATATATTTTAAACATGAGCCAATTATGGATTTTCATTTTACTGCTAGAACTGGTAATTGAATTTACTCTACTAATATGCTTGCGTAAAGACTGTCAAAATGTATAAAGCTACTGCGTTGACTTAACTATCCGTTATGAGGCGCCGGCAATAATTCCATACAATATGATCTTAACGGAAACGCGGTAGTAAAGTACATCCGTGCGAAAATTCTCACTCGTACCACAGGTCAGTGTTTCACACTGTCGACTATTAGTCAGGATGATAGGGTAGCCAGTAAACTTACACATTAGGCCTAATATCACAAACGCAGTGCAGTGATTTACTTATAAAAGCTATGGTGTTTGTAGGTCTTGTATCCATACAAAACCTACAGACGCCATGGGTGGACACATTTAATTGGTGTATAGTTTTTTTAAATCACTGTTTCCCTAATAAATTAACTTGTTTTTTTTCTGTAATTTTTTTTTATATTTGTAAGTTAATTTTTTAATTATGTATGTTAAATTAACCGCCTCTGTGGTCGAGTGGTGTCGGTGTCCGATTTTAAAGCGAGAGGTCCGGGGTTCAATTTTGCGTTGCCTGGGATTGGATTTGTGCCAGATTGGCGACGGACTTGTCACCCGTCACATCATGGGACCTAATATCGTCGGCTAATCGTGGGTGCATACTAGTATGTACCTCTGCCTACCCTTTTGAAGATATATGGGCATTACGATATATATTTTTTATTTTAAATTGTATGTTTCTTTTTATCCTTGACATGACTTTTTAACCTTTGCTTACTAAATATCACTTTGAACATTTATAAATACACACTAATCATATATTCAGAAAGTTTATTTTTTTAATGCATTTCAATGTTTTCTTTAAAATAATGCTATAATTTTAATAAATAATTTTAAGAGATTTTTTTTAAATCCTTTTAGGCCTTCATTGTACAAGGCGTGCAGTGTATGTTTTATAGTTAAGACCAATTTGATATTTTTTACATACCGAACATAATTTGAAGAGTTAAATAAATCCTATCCTACTAATATTATAAATGCGAAAGTTTGTGTGTATGTATGTATAGAGGTTTGTTACTCTTTCACGCAAATACTACTGAACCGATTACGATGAAATTTAGTATGTAGGTATCTGAAAACCCAAAACAACATATAGGCTACTATTATGTTGGAGTTCTCGAGGAATCGAGATTTACACGGGAATAACGAGAATTTATTTTGTCCCATGCGAACGAAGTCGCGGGCAAATGCTAGTAAATACTATTTTTTAAAACTTACCCATTCTAATATGCCCTTCACCATACCCGTTAATATTACTGGTTCCTGTCATTTTTTCCAAAAGTGCGTTGGACCCTGATAATGTAGCTTCAGCTTGAATATATATAATGTCACAGTAAATTTCATGAATCATTACTTCATAATCCAAGTCAACCCTAAACAAATAATAATGATATTATTTATTTATTTATTTAAATGGTCTATTGTACACAAACATTAAAACTAAGTGTTTACTAAAAGAAATAAAGTAAGTAAGAATAATTCTTCGCCTCTGTGGTCTAGTGGTGTCGGTGTTCGACTTTGACGCGAGAGGTTCTAGGTTCAATTCCTGGGTCAGGCAACTTGTTCTCTATGAGTTTTTTCAGTTTTTCTGAAAAACTTAACGTTGCCTGG
>DVZN01000216.1:0-15304 GCA_018237365.1 Caria ino melicerta
GTGCACCAGGGCCTCGGAGAACAGGGGCCCTCTTACCTAAGATTTGAAAGGAGAGGTAGCCTACTAATGACAAGTTGAATTTGGCCAGGGCCCGATTTTTTCTCTGTGCACTTTCTGATCAGTGATTGACTCTGTCTTGTTTTTTATGGATTTATTCGTAGATTGAATTACACATTAGGCCTAATACTGCGGCCACAGGATAGCGACGGCGGACGCATCTATGTCATCTGTGGTGACTGTCAGACGCAGCTATCTTTTATTATACGAGAGATTTCATATCATAGATAAGAGCCGTTTTTTTTGTTGATTAGTCCTGTGAAAAAAAAAAATTTATTTGGAGAAGATTTAAAGGTAAGTTAGCTGTTGTTAGTCAGCGATATCAGTATTTCTTTTTATGAGTTGCATGTCAAGAATGAATGAAATATAGATCGGTGTTTGTCAAACATTGATAGGTATCAGGGGCTTTACAATGACACCTTCGATTAGTATAATCATACTACTCTAAGATGTTGAGTGTTCTTCAAGTAATACCTATAATAATCCTACTCTAAGGTTTCATGGTAAAACCCCTGTTCTGACTATGGGAGGAGAGGGGGTCAGAGGCAGTGGCGAAATCATTTTTGTTGCTGCCGGCAGAGACAGTGTGATGTGATGGGTGTGTTTGTGCGAGACTGACTTAGGCTGTCATAGTAACATTGAGAAGCTTTATCAAGGTCCTTAATCACCTATATCGAAAGAAGACCTAAATTTGTGGCTGGAGTGTGAGCTTTCGCACAAAACCTCCATATGTCATTTGCGTTTAGACTTTAGACGATCAAGAATCAAAAGGTTTGGAGCTATTAAGTTGATTTAATTATCCGCTAGAGGCGCTGACAATGTCCTCACACAATTTGATTGTCTAAGCTCTAAAAAATGCAAATTGTACCTAATATATATATAAGCGAGGCATTAGTTCCATTCTGGCCGATTAGGGGAGTCAAAATAGTTTGAGTGCTGACATAATAATATCTTAGAGTGGGTGTAATCAGTTATTTTTACAAACTAACGGTATAGTTTTTGACTGAAATAAATGACTGTCTTGCTTGCCGAGTGGTGAGTGCCTTACCACTAATAGCGAGTCTCGGGTTCAATTCCCGACGGGTGCGGGCGGCGTGATGGACATAGACGTTCGCATTTCTGGGTCTGGGTGTTTATTAAATTTATTCTGGTATTTTAAAATGTATTTCTATGTATAAAATCGTTGATAACCCACATCACAAGTAAATAATTGGGGTTAGATCAATATGTGTGATTTGTCCAGGGATATCCAGAGATCCAGAGAAAGTGTCCTACAGATTCTTTAAAAGTTATTTGTGATCTCGTTGCCATGGGTTTCAAGTCCAACGTGCAAGTCTATCGGCCCCCGGACTTTATTAGGCAGGTACATTCATTCTGTTCCTTTACCTCGGCAAACTACACTGCTGTAGTTTTGTATTGGGTTGATTTGGAAATTGGATTCGTCACTTTGCTGGCGCATCTGTGCGTCACATTACCATGTGTCAACTGACGCTTCAAGGCCACGCGACACCGTCTGAGTAAATAAAATCTAGAGCCGTGTCAGTGGATTTAGACACAATCAGTTTCATTATATGTCTATAGCTAACTCGTCAAAACTTAATTTGTGAAGTCTTCACTTTAAGAATTGAAAAGTTAACCGCATAAACTTTTTCAGTGGTATGCACAGACTTTTAGAAAAACACGTAAGCGTAATTTTAAATTAAGATTTCCTTAATTTAATTTAAACCTTTATAATAATGCTCTCTTTAATCCTGGTATTAATATTTTTTGGGATTCGGTCGTATTTTTTTTCTTCCCACAGAAGTAAATTTAAAAACCGATTAATTATCATAATTCACTGTTAGAGGGAATACTTTTTAATTGATCCCATTTACTTAAAGAAAAAAACACCATTTTACGGATGGAAAATTAAATAACATATTAATATTTTTAAAATAATAATAATCTTAAACAATTGAATTTAATATTTTATATTAAACACTTGTACTGTTCCACATCAATTTATTTAATATTTTTGCCTACCGGTTTCGATACTAATATTGCCCTGATGATTCTGTAAAAAGTGAAACCGGTAGGCAAAAATATTAAAAACATTGATGTGGAACAGTACAAGTGTTTAATATAAAATATTAACAATGAAGTTCTACCAAGTGCTAACGATGAATAGTGTAAATTATGTACAATTTTTTGTATGAGATTGTCAGTCTATATAATTAGATTGTCTTTGGTAATACTGAACCAATCATGAAATTTCTTTCACTAACAAATAGCTGCAATATTCAGGAGTACTATAGGCTACATTTTATTAGGATTGAATAAAAACTTTAGTGAAAAATAATAGTATATGTAAAGCAAATCAGAGAAAATCAAGAAGGATGTGATGCTTCACCAGTGGGCACTGCTTAAACGGTTTGGTATAGACGAACATAATGTTCACCAAAAATGTAGGTCTCTATTAGTTCTACAAAAAAGGTGTATAAATGTGTAAAAGGTCTGTATAGGTGTATGATCCATCTTCGACTGCATTGTCACTTAACATCAGGTAGATAGTGGTCATATGTCGACCTATTTATTGTAAAAAAGGTAGGTTATTTGTTAAATTAAATAAATATCTTTTAATGTGAAGTTGAGATACCTTTATAACCATTTAGGCAAAGCCACGGGCGATTGCTAGTGTGTAATATAATTTAAGTAAGTATTAATAAAAATATCATCATGCCCATCCATATATCAACAAAAGAGTAGGCAGAGGTACATACTAGTATACACCCACGATTAGCCTATGATATTAGGTCCCATGTGTGACGGGTGGCAAGTCTGTCGAAAATCGTGCACAAAATAGTATTATTATTAATAATAATACTATTTTGTGCACAATATTCAATTGCTTAATTAATATGGTTGTGTCATTTATCATTACTTAATTATCTGTCCTAATTAATAAAATATTTATTTATTATGATATAATAATAAGTAATTAATACAACATAGTTTAGGAAGAGCAATATCTTCTACCACAAGCAGTTATCTGCTTACAAGAAGATATTCACAATTGGAATGGAAAATGTGTTTTAAATTATTAAAATAAATAAATGTTGAACAAAGTGGTTTTCATTTGGGTATCAGATAATCTTATAAAACGTCTTTCCCATGACTAACATAATAATGGCAGAATCCTTAATAGACAAGACATTAAACAAACTACAATACAAAGAAATTTCTTTGTTTTTTTTTAATACCACAATAACTATGCATTTATTTTTCTGCCGTAAGTTTAAGGCTACTTAAGATAAGGCACTTTACGTTCAATATCTTTGAATTCAGTCCGAGCTAAGACTGCCAATATAATAAATATGTTACATCAGTTTTTCTACCAACAGGTAACTAGATACCAATGACTATACAACTCATATTTAATGGACAGCAGCTTAATAAAACTTTAAAACGATAAAATGACAAAAATAAAAAAGCACCTAACCTTTTGATGAGCATATCTGGTCACAACATCTTTGATAGTACCAGCTAAAATATGACCATAATGTGGTAAACCCGTGGCAAAAGGAGGGCCATCATAAAATGAATACCTAAAAAAGATATCATATTATTTATTTCAAAATAATCACATAAATTTTACAATATGAAAATACAGAACATACTTTGGTCGGTTTTTTGACTGTTTGAGACTATTATGAAACGCGTCAATATCTTTCCAGAATTTAAGAATTTTCTCTTCTTCTTTTGGAAAATCAATATTTTCAGGAACCCTGATTAATTTTTGCGACATGATGAAACTATCGCAATAAATTTATGCCTCTCCAAATAACCACACCATTTGGATGATTTGGATTTTGACAGTCACCTGTCGGGCTGTCGCCACGACATGACATTGACATAACAATTGACATGCCTACATGACAGTTGTCAGTTGCTTAAAGACACCATAGATGATAATAGTTCGTTGCCAATATAAGACCGCGTTAAGTTAGCCTTCGTCCAAAAGTAAGCAAGTAAGTTTACCAGCTACATTACCCTTAAAACCGGAACAGGTCAACGAAAATAACTGATGGAATTATGGTAGTAAAGAGGTTGTACCAATCCAAGCAAGCTGTGGGAAAATCTACCTTATAGTCAGAGATCACGATGGTAGTGACAATTAACCTAGGCTCGCCCCTCGCTGTCTAGCAGTATATGATTTATTATATGAAGGAGCGCAAACCAAGTCGGGGTGAAATTTAAATTGACTAGGTAATTGGATAAATTAGTTGGTTATACAAAATTATTTACTAATTTAAACTACATAGGTATACATATTTAAATACCGGCATAATTTTAATAAACACATAGATCCAGAAATACGAAGTCTGTCTTTGTCATTCAATCATAATTGCCTGTTTCCGTCAGTTATTCAACCCAAGCCTCGTTATAGGTTGACATGGGGAGGCAGCTATGCTCTTCCCTCCACAAGAAGACGGAGAGGGATATTATTTTTAGTTGGAAATACAAAAATCAGGAAACAATCTTCGATATCAATACATGTTGATACTATTTTTTGGACAGCCCTACTAATGTCACAAATGTCACAACAGCCATGTTTAGTTTCATTTCACCAAGACAGACTGACTGCGATGACTTACAATGACATGACGACATAAGGACTATGTTAATATGAACATTAGAATAATACTTATGAAAAAGATTATAATATGAATAAAATATTAATATGGCAGACTAGGCTGTATGGACTAAGACCTTTTGCCTTTCCCTGACAGGGATAATTTAAGAAAAAAAACATGTAAATTAAATTAATGTATTAGTAAATACTGGTAAATACCACAGAGTACGTAATTGTAAATACTAAATACACAAATTATAAAGTCATATGTACTAGTAACTAAATAAATACAGAAAAGTCTGGGGTTTGTGGTGAAAAAATAGGTAACAAGGTACATATGAAGAATCTGGTGAAAATTTACAGTTAAATAAATCGTGGTATAAATACCAACTAATAATTTAGGCTATCTGGTTTCATAAACCCACAAAATGAAGAGTGATTGTTTCTGGATTAAAACTTCAACAAGGTAAGTTGTATCAGAAATAATTTAAACATATCAATAATACTGTAAATCTGCCAACTTTATTTAAGGAGTAATAAAGCACTTTCTTTATTAATTATTAAATAAATCTATGTTAGTGTCAGAAATATGTTCTTAACATATTTATGTAACAACATATATGTTACATGTTTTTATAGGAATGTATATAAATTAATTTAAAATCCGACACTTATCTTAGTTTAGTTTAAAAGTGTAACATTAAATAGTATTTTGAATATGTGTAAGAATGTCATAATTTGCTTATGTATTATTTGAGGGTTTTGTCAAGTCTCTGGAACAGGATTGTTTGTAACGAGAAAGTAACGAATATGGAGGACGGTAGGCAAGTATATAGGAACTGTGATACTTAGCACTTTATGCTCACTGCCTACTCCGCAGGTTTGAAGATATTTATATATGTATTAACTTAACATAGAAGCTAATAACTTTTAGTCCACAATTGAAATTTATTTTAGAAAGACAGCTGTCCTAACACTTTGTTGCCAGCCATGGCAGAATATATCCCAGCCGTGGGCCTGTCTATAAACTTTAGGAAGCCCCATCATATGTTAATAGGGCCTGAAGATCCTATCATCACGGCAAACAACAATTTCTTAGGTAACAGTCACACTCAAAACACATAACACAATCACCGTTAGTCTTGACAAAAATGATTCCTTTTCTGTCCAATGCCTAGCACCAGGTGGTGAGCCACAGATTCCCCATGCTCCAGTAGCTTGAAGCCCGGTCTTATGGTGTGGTTGATATAGTCCTATTTCTAATTAATGCATTCTCAGGGTGAGCAATCGGTTCACCCCACAAATCTGGTGGGGCTGCAAATCCACTTTGACTGGCTACTTTTATTATTTTGAAAAAAAAATAAAGAGAGGAATTGCATGAGAAAACTGGGATCCTACTGGCACCAACAGTAATTTTATTCTTATTTCTTTAAATTTTTTCTAAAAGATCTTTAAACACTTGTAAAAAAAATTAATACACATTATAGGTTATACGCTAGGTAGATAATGGTTTTATTATTTTTATTTTCAGTTTATCAAAAGGAATTGATGTCATAAATAAGATTGATGACTCTAAATTTGAACATTTTTTAAAAAGAATTGTGAATAAAATGAAGATTAAAGATGCAGAGATATTCAGTGACGTAGAAAGGAGTAGACTTGAGGACATATTTCAAATCAACAATGAGCAACTACTATTAGCAATCAAAACAATAATTTATATTATGAAGAAAATTCTGAAATATATTTTTATGCCAATGAATTTGAAATCTGATTTATTAAGTATTGGTTTAGGTGAAGCAAAAGTAGTCCATTTTGTTAAGATTTGGTCTTTAGAAACTAGTTCAACGGTTCAAAATGTTACAATGAGTACAGATCAAAGTACAAATGATTTAAATTTCAAGTGGAAACTAAATGCAGAATTGAGTTCTGATTACCACAAAAGATGTAAGATTCCAAAGGCTTATATAAATTTAAAAAAAGGAAATGAAAACCTGGAAGTAGAATTAACACATTCTGAATTACATTCTATGTTCCTTCAGTTTGAAGCGATACAAAATGATTTAGATAATATGATATGATCCTTTTTTATTGAGTGCCTTTTTTTAAGTATTATGCTAAATGGTTTAATATCACCGTTTTAAATAAATAGTTTAGAATAGTTGAAAAATTATGGTAAGAAAACCTATGCACATATTGAGGGCAATGTGTATGATTTTGCCATCTTATCTCATAAGCAATTGTTTGTCTTCACTAACAACGACTGAAGTAGATAAGGAAAAGCTTTTTAAACCTTTAGATCTTAGGAAGAGATTTCATGGATATTTTTAATTGACCCTATTTGCTTATTTAAATAAAGGTAGATTAAGACAATTCCTGTAATTTTCGCTAACAACAAATTAAATTCTCCTCAAAATTGATTCAACCATTTCTGAGTAACCTAGAACAGGCCAAATTTATAAATTGGCCTTTTTATTTTGATAAAGGGTAAAAGTCATGGTCTTTTAATTTATATAATCTGAATTATTTCTAGTTACAAATTTCCATGAATAATAATTCTGTATTTAGTTTTGTAGATGACCATACTGACAGAGCTCTTACAATTTTTCCCTGTCTGAAATTTAAACCCTGCCTTGTTCATAAAAATGAATATATCTTGGCTCTATTTAACTAGTTTGATGATAGGTAATTCGCCAAGCCTATTAGGCACCTTCGAGCTTTGTATGCTTTCATCTTCAATCTCTTCCTCACTTACCATCAGGTGGGTTGCAGATCATTTTACTAAGCTATCAGCAATAAAAAAAAAAGATATGTTACCCTTGGACCCTTACTAAATCAAGATTTATCCAGTAGCAGTAATAAGATGTGTGAGCAAATTGAAAAAACAAAAAACAGTCAAGTATTTTTAGTAAAGTTTTGACCTTACTAGCATTTATGATACTTAAAAATGATTAATATGATACATCTTAATTATTTTTCTGTAATATATATAACATTTTCATAATATATCTAGATGAAACTGCAGTCTTACCATTCAGCTAGCTTATTAATATACCATATCTAAATATAAAAAATTGAATGATTGTCTGTATGTCATTGATAACTCAACAAGTACTGGACCGATTATTATGAAAATTGGTATATTTATGTATTTTTCCACAGAGAAGGTTTGTATAATATGCTCATTGATGGTGTTAGCGTAGCAAGACACCGGGTACAACTAGCATATCATAAATTAGATTATAAAACTCAGAAGTTGCTGTTAGTAGAGTTTTTTTAAGAAATGGTCCAAGATCTGTATGAAAAATACAGACATTGTAATGGTGCTCTTTAATTAGTTTTCAGGTGTGAAAAAGAATGGATATTTTATATGATATTGGTGTCACTAGTAACTACTAAATGTATCAAAATATAAAGTCTTAGTTAACAGCTTCTGTCTTCACAGAAAAAAAATACAATCTTATAAAGTTAGAATTTCTGTGTTGTTTTGTAATATAAGTATCACTAGCCAAAAATTTTGGATATACATTAATAATAATAATAATAAATATCACAGGACTTATATAGTTTAAAAAAAGATAAGGATTTTGCAAAAATCTTAATTTACTACCTTTAATGCATTTAATGTAAGTATAAAATATTATGTCTTTGTTGCAGTTTTGAGTTTTAGAAAAAAAAAAAGATATATTTTAAAACTGCAAAGAAGTACAGAGCAGCACATAGAGCAAGGGTTGTTAACCCATGGCCTTTGGACTACTAGTAGCAAACAAGCAAACAAATTCTCTGATACACTGCCTATAGACATCAAAGGACAACCGGGCTAGCTGCTGTGAATACCTAGTGTCAATTTTTTTTTCTAACATATAAGAGGCTGCATTTTGCCTCTCATTCTACACTACCATCTAGTCTACAGACTAATTAGTAATTTTAATTTAACTTAACCTTCTTAACAACTATATCTAAGCACAAGTCCATCAACTTTATCTTAGTGTCTTTAAATATAAGTTACACTTATGTTGTAGACTTAAGGCTATCAGAAGAGATCCAAAAATCCCATCTCAAAGCTTTGACAATGCGATGGCAAAGCATGGTGAGAATGAGAAATTAATACTAAGCGAATGCATTGTATTAAAACTATTGTATAATAATTTTATTTGCAAATTTAATAACTTTTTTATTAATTTACAATTTTATTTTTACTGATTTATACTTACAAACTGTTTGGTGAAGTGGTCTCTCACTAACAAAAAGCTTAAGAATTACTGTCATATATAATATAACATTCTTTGTTTATGCAGCATCTGCAGTACCCCATGTTGGTTGGACTTCTTTGAAAAATGACCAACTTTATTTCTGCCATGCAGCTCAGCAGCAGCAGCAGGCAGCAGGTAAAAGGCGAGTATAGGCTTACCGTCACACTGTGATGTGAACACTGTGACCTTTGACTAGGTGGTAGAGATTCGTCGCCATAACGTCAATGCACCAGTACCACCTTTGGCGTCTATAGGCGGCATGACTTTCTTACCAGGAAATCCAACTGCTTGTTTGCCTTCCAATATTATAAAAAAACTATTATTTTTGTTAAAGTTAAATGAATTATATTTTATGTAACTTATATAAGATATATGTGTATTTGCTAAAATGCAAAAACTGTGATGAACTAATTACTGATCAAATGTTAAGAAATAAAGTTTATTTTTTATGTTATGCATTTTAATATGAAATTTTTCCTGGTTTATTTATTCTGATTACTGTTATTTTTGTTGATTATGTTATCAATATTAAGTAACAGTCCTTAGAAAACAAGCTGATAATTTTTATAGTAAAGAAAAGTATTATTATTACTACAGATGAGAAATAAAAGGCTATTTGAATTTATAAAATTGTCAATTTTCAATTCTTATCAAGTTGCACCATGCCAGATTAAGTCTGCGCGGAGCCTGTAATAAGCCTGTAGCAAACTATCGAGTAACTGCCAATCCCAATATCGGATCTTCGAGCGACAGATCGCGACAATCCAAGATAGAAACCAGTCTTTCGATTGATCATCCATAATAATTGCAATTTAAAGATTGATAAATCGAAGATCGTAAAAATGGATTGAGATCGCTTATAGGGATTCGCCGTAAGAGATGTATTTAAATCAATATTTTTGACGGTCAGAAAGCATTGGTATTCTGGCCCCCAAATGCGCGGGGCCTGTAGTATTTGCTACTCTTGCTTTGTGGCTAACACACAGTTGCAAAAAAATCTCAAATGAATGAGTTTACGTGTAACTACTGTTCATATGAAGAATTATATTACACTGACAAATCTTTACTTAATATAAAATAAAGTCGCTTCGCGGCTGTCTGTCCATGTGTATCCTCAAATCTTTAAAACTATACAACAGATTTTTATGAGGTTTTCTGTAATAGATAAAGTGTTTCAAAAGAAAGGTTTATAATTTATATTGCGAAGTCGGGGCCAGTTACTAATTGAGAAATATGAACCATGATATTAAGACTTGTTCCATTCCATTCTTTCTACATGTCCGAACCATTGAAGATGGCTCTTTCGCATTTTTACACATACATACATACATATCTTACACCGACAATTTCTTTCAATCCCACTCTTTCCCTTATTTCGCTGTTGCTAATTCGGTCCGCGAGCGTTACTCCACAAATTTTCCGGAGCGCACGCATTTCAACTGCATTTAATCTACTTTTTATGCATCTTCTGACAAACCCAGCTGTCACTTCCATAAAGTAACGTTGGATTAAGCAGTGAATTGTGTAAAGCGAGGCGAGCACTGTGACTCAACACTTCGCTTTGAAGTAGCTTACCCAGCGTTCCATTCACTCTATTCCCAGCATTCACTTTTCTTTCTATATCCGGGGTGGGTATAGAATTAACCTTATAATAATAGCATTACATTAGACATATATTTTAAATAATGTAAATACTATTATTGGAATGAATGGGAGGTATTAACATATAAATTGGCTGTTTATCTATAAATATAGGCATTAAATATGGTGCCCATAAGGTGCGTTTATATTTATTTCAGTTGCGATTTAAATATACTTCAATAAATATTAATAACTCAAACCAATTAATAAACGTTTTTTTTTATTTGAAAGTATAAAAATTGGTTGTTAAAAATTAGAAATTGAAGTGGAATGTCAATTAAATATTTTCACACAACAGCAACACTGCATAAATACGTCAGAGGTTTTGGCAGTCCGTCTCCGTGGGTGAACTATTTTCTTCATTGTTGACCTTTTCCTAAATCTAAGGTGTAATTATTTCAATATTAGAGAGTTTTGGCTATATTATTTATTATTAGTTAAATAATTCGCTAATTCCGACGATGGACTCTGAAGATGACACAAAAGATGATGTGGACTCTGGTAATGAATCTAGCGGGGATGATGTCGACTTTGCCATGGATGAGACCCATAGCACAAGAGAAAGACAAACGGAGCTTGAGGAGTATCCATATGAGGTGTTATCTACTGAAGAAATCGTCCAACACATGGTTGATTGTATTAAGGAAGTGAACACAGTTGTCGAGGTCAGTAAGTTAGTAGTAAACAATGGCCTGATTCAATGCACCTAGTTAATCGAAGACGACTTTGCTATTTCTGTTACACACAAATTGGCTTTGAACTACTTAACAGCGCTATTTTCATATTTGTGTAGGGGGAAAGATATTATTTATTAACAACATCCATTTTTTTATATAATTAAAAAATAATGGAAAAGAGAATGAGTCATCTTAACAAAGAATTACCTTTAATATAAAAATATAGTAATGTAATATTAAATCCTAAAATGTAACAACTTTAACAAAACAGAGCTATAGAAATTAAATAAATTATAACATTAATATATTCATATAATATTGATACATTGTTTACTATATTATGATCATAGATTTTTTATGGAGAAACAGATAAATAATTAAGAAATAGTAGTGTTTATGTTAAAAACAATAGTAAAGATAGTAAGTTTGGGGTATAAATACTTAAACTATTTTGAATTTTTACTGTAGATTCATTCTTCAGTTATTTGAGAACATACACACATTACAAACTTTTGTACTTTTCTACAATATACAGTATTAGAACTTATAGTCCAAAAGACAACTGGTTGTAATGCTTTGGCAGAAAACAAGGTGTTACGAATAAATTTATTAGTTTATGTGAAGTTTATAAAATATGTATTTAAATATATGGAACATATTTTAGTATATAGGTTTAATTAAATGTGTTGGTATATTTATGTACTAATTCAATAACTGTTGATCATAAAAAGTTGAATTAACGAATTATATAAGCATTATTTTTAATGTTCTTTCATTTGTTTGTGATAAGTATTGATTTTTAACTTTTTTCTCATTAAAATAGAATAATGTTTCATTAAAGTGAATAATTATTGTTTCTTTCATGTTTTATCAAATTGTTACTTATTGGCAAATATATACTCTGTGAGGTAATTAATTATTAAATAGATTGTAAGGGCATATTATTACAAGGCCTAGCATCATGGTCTTAGCTTAGCAATGCATCATTTTTGAAATCTAATAATAGGTCAGCATTTGACCACAATCTCACCTGATGTTAAGTGACAATGCTATTGAAGATGGATCATGCCTATCTAGATATATATAACCACCTAGCATTACCACCTTCGTTTTCTATAGGTGATATGAATTTCTTACCATCAGGTAATCCGTCTTCTTGTTTACTTTCCAGTATTATATGAAATAATTTTACTATTAAGAAATCCATTGTTTTCCATCCAGTATTATAAAAAAAAAAAATTGTATCATTATTAATGCATGAAGTTATTGTATCTGACCAAAAGATTATTAATTGTATACAGTATAATTAATAAATATACTATAAACAGTGTTATTGATTCAAGATAGGTATAAGTAACAAGCCACAGACCTCCTGCCCTCCGGTCGGTATGGGTGTTATAAGCCCACTCACAAATAACACATTTTTAGGTTGAACACTCTGCTTGTTCACAAAGCTCGGTGTTGTTGCAAATAAACTTTGGTTGACAACTATTGCGGTTTCAAAATAAAGAAAAAAATATTTTGAAAAATTTTCATTGGTATTTGACAGAAGCATATTGTTTAGTGGTGGGCATTTGTGATTTAGAGGTACTGCAGGCAGCATTAGTCTACTGATTTATTATAAAATATGAATAATTAATTCCTAATTCCTAATACAATATTGAGTGTAAGAAGCTGACTTGGAAAACTGTGTACTTTTGTAGAACTAAACCCCAATAAATTACAGACCAAACAATTAAATAAGTTGAAACATTTCTGAACCCACCCTGTTTGACAGATTCTAACAGTATCAATCAATTTATTTATTATTTATTTAAATGCTTTATTGTACACAAAACATTAAAACTAAGTGCCTGCAAAAAGAAATAAAGTACAATGGGCGAGCTTATCCCTAACTAAAGAGATTTCTACCAGCTGACCCAAACAAGGAACACCAAAAAAACAGAAACGGACTTGGTGTACACAACTTAACTTAACTAAACTTAACTTGTAAAACAATTAATTACCTACTATAGAAACATTATAATAATAATAGAAAAGCTTTATAAAATAATAATAAAATACATATGCATACATATTTGAATAATATACATACATATAAAACACAATACAATTATAATATATTAAAAAATACTTAGTGATAAATATATACAATTGACGACTATTTATAAGAGTTCAGACTAATGAAATGGTAGTGTTAAACACTATTAAGATTGCCACAATTGTATCCTAAAAGACATTGCAATATTTTATTTTATTAAACTATTTGCTGTACACAGCATTTTGATATTTAAACATTACCTTTTGTTACAACACATTGCAGTAACTAAACTTTACAACATAAACTAACATACATTAACACCAGGACAAAACACACAATGGCCTACATGCAGGGTAAGTGCAGTTGCATAGTCCCACCTAAATAGATAAAACATATTACATCTGAATCACATATAATTATATAATTTCTTTCTTTCTCTTATATCTTTCTTAAACTTTTTCAATTTAATGTGAAATGAGAGCTTTCAATAAATTTGAGTTTTGTAAGGTCTCATCAGATTTTTATGGTAAAATATGGTACATTCCACTAAAATTATGACGATGAGATGAATTTGGTTTATCCAAATTACAAAAAATATTGTAAGTCTTTGTTAACTCTTTTTAATATAAATGTTATATGAAAGATGTAAAAATGATTGTACTTGAGGGAAATAATTGCTTATATCTTCCTGTGATTTGGTGCTAAGCAATTGTTTGTCGACTTGAGCAAAATTCATCAAAGAAAGCTAAATACATTCTTTGATGAATTTTGCTTCAGTTTATGTTAGATTGCTTGACACTAACAAAAGGATTAAAATGGATTCTTAGGTATTGGAAATAAAAAGTTTATTAGTGTTACATTGAGTATTTATTTTACTTTTCTTTTAAATTATTGATAACAGATCTGCTTAAAGAGCAACATTCTCATAAACCATATGGGTTACAACTGTATAAACAACTGTAGTATACCTTTAAGGTAAATATGACAAGCAAACATAAAGAGATTATAAGAAACTGATCAAACATTAACTGACTGACATCATTGTATTATGTAACTACCCATTTTCTAAGTAAAGAGGTTGAAATTTTAATAGATTTATTTTTAGGGACCAAACTATATTATATTTGGATGGTAAGGCTTAAAATGATATGGTCAGGCTAGGTTTGTTAATATTTTTGCTTTATATGAAACTTTTTTTTTTAGTTTCTGTTATTTTCCTCAAAAGAATAGGGGAAAGAATTAATAGAGGAATCACATACAACATTAGTTAAACATTTATGATTGAGATAAATTAAAATCAACTAATAAATAAGTAATGAAAATTCGCGTATGGAACATATTGAATGCAAAATTTTAAAAACAATGAAAAAAATTCTAAGGTCATTTGAATGGCCAATCGATAACACAATGTCGGCGTTTACTGATCATTGATCAGCTGATTTTACGGGTTATTAACCTTGTCAAGCTTATGTACCACACACTAATAGTTTATTACAATAAGTACTTACTAAAGGAAACTTTTTTCACTTACCCATACATTTTTCTAGATGAGGGGCAAACCTGGTGGCTGAAACAGGTCTTTCGCAGTTGGGACAGGAGCAATTTGAATCTGGAGTCTTCTTTAAAATGGAAAATCCGAACACATCGCATTCGGGCGAATTCACGATTTTATATCCTTCCTCATCCTCTTTTTCCCCTTCTATCAGATCCGTCAGGCCTGTTTTTAAGCCGTGATGAAATTCAAAAATAAACCCTAATGTAACATCATCGTATACACTTTCGAAAATAAAATTGGCCGCTTCTTCAGCATTGTTTTCGCTTTGCATTATTTCGAAAAACTTATTGTTTAAATCACTCATACTGAGTTCACTTACAATAGTATTCATTTTTAAGAGGAGAAATCATACAAATACACATACACACACTATTATATAGTTTCATTTAACCACGGCGCAAAATCCTCTAAGGTCCATCACTAGCCGTAAGAAATATACGAGCAAATTACCACATGACAATTCTGGCG
>DVZN01000217.1:0-15274 GCA_018237365.1 Caria ino melicerta
ACTTTTTTCTTTTTCCGATTTTCATTACATAGGGATGAATTAATTTATTTTATGCTATAACGAAAAACCTCAATAATTGGTAATTTCCTGCATCAGGTGGATGACTTCAAGAAGGTCGGCGCCTCGTGTCTGTAGGCGAAATAGAGATTTAGAAGACGTTTTATTTTCAAAATTATTTTATTAAATATACTTGTTGAACTTAATGAGTTTTATTTTTCATCAGTCAATCTCTTGACATAAGTGTCCATACATTTTTGTAGAAAGCTATGTAGATCTTTCTGTAATGGTGATTTTCCAAATCAATAGTTCAGCAAGATTTACAGTCTACAGCATGAAATAGATGATTTTCATACCCGAAAACAAAAAGAAAAGTGTATCTAATTATAAAATTATGAATGCAGGAAACGATAAGGTGGTGGATTCTTAGCCAGATAAGTTTTTTTTATAATATTGGGAGGCAGACAAGCAAATCGACTCCATAATGGTAAGAAATTCCCACTCCCTTGATACCAAAGATGGTAATGGTGCAAAACTTGAGGCTTCGTGCAAATGTGTCCACCTGCTGTTCACCACTTGGAAGGGCCTTTAATTGTTAAAATTGTGGACAGGCATGGGATGGCGCAATTCTTTTCTGCCGCCACTACACATCTATTAACCATAATAAGTCTAACCATACATCATTACATAGTATAAAACAAAGTCGTTTTTTTTGTCCCTCTGTTTGTATGCATAGATCTTTAAAACTACGCAACGGATGTGGATGCAGTTTTTTTAAATAGAAAGAGTGATTCAAGAGGAAGGTTTATATGTATAATACAGGCATAAAATAACAGAAAAACACTGATAATTTTGGAGGTTTCTAATTTGATGACTGTAATTCTGTAGTTTTGCAGTCGTGCGAATCCGGGGCAGGTTGCTAGTTAACATTACAATAAGGTAAACCGTAAACTTACTTTTGTAGGAGACCTAACATCCCGGACTTAGGTTGGCAATGTATTATTACCACCTTTTGTGTCTTTATACGGCGTGACTTCCTTACCATCAGAAAATCTGTGTGCTTGCTTGCCTTTCTATATTATTTAAAAAATATATATTTTTTAATACATAATATTTATTTATTTACATAATATTATTTTTATTATTTATTCAACATTTTTCTTCCATCTTCTAGAAGTTGCAGCAGCACCAAATAGACTTCTTCATATGAGGTTATTTGGTTTTGTCTTATGTGGTTCTGGTACCTTTGCAATGCACCAGCGACAAATTCAAGTCTATCTCTTTCACTCTTATGGGCTTCCAACCACTGCATAAGCTTCTGAATGCTCCAACCGGCACAAGTATGGGGTGCGATCAGATTTGGACTTGCATGGGAAAACAAAAACATCATCACAAGGGAATAAGGTAAAGCAGCACCTTCATATTGACTTTTCGCTATGTCTTGTGGTGACTTCTCCAGAAGTAAATATAATGCCTTTAGCTGACGGTAATGATCTCCTAGCTCAGTGATATCATTGACAAGTGGTGTTAACGAGGTTTCCAAATGCTGGCAATCAGCTTGTAGTTTTGTTCGTCCATACTTAGTCAAAGGCCTAACATTGCATACATGTTGGATGAACCTCTCAATACAACATTTTGATATATTAACATAACAATCATTGAGAGCCGCCTTGTCGTTATACATTGACAAATAAATATCTTTGCATCTTGACAAAAACTGTTGCAGCTCCCTCATGTACGGTGAGCAATTTAGAGTTTTAGTTGGTTCATCAGGTTTTGTGAGATCAGGCTCGTCGTGCATAGTATTTAATATAAGATATAACGAGTTCTTGATTGACTCAGCAAACAGTTGAAGTATAGGTAAGCTGGTTATATCTTTTAAACTATTCTGAACTATTATCACACTCTCTTGCGGTAGCATTGAATTCATATTAGCTAGAACTCTCTTTATTTGGGATGCAAAATAATATAATGAATTGGAGAGATCGGCATTCTTTTGTTGAGAGCTTGTTGGTGCTTCTATAATTTGGGCTACATCACTGTCCATTGACAATCTTTGTTCAGCCTCCACATTCATTTGTTTAATACTCTTTGCTACGCTCTGGGCTAGGCTAATATTTAATTGCTTATCACAGAGAGATACACTGAGAGCCTCTGCTATTATTCTCACTGCATTGTCTATTTGATCCATAGATGGCACTTGATTTAAATGCCACATACTTCTCACGGGCTCTAGAAGTTTTGCTAAGGACTTTGAAAGGAATGAATTTTCCCATTTGGTAAAGCAAGAACGGTTCATTTCCAAATTTTTACATTTTAATTTGGACAGTAAGTCATTAAAGCATTTTAATAGTTTGGGATAATCAATTTCTACAGACTGGCTGACAGCAGAGGGACTTTTTTCTAATTCATTACTGAAAATTATACATAGGTCTGTCCAAAAAGTTTTAGCAATATTTCTGAAATTTCCAATTGCATGTAATTCATTGACAGCATTCTGCAGCATAATGATTTTGATACAACTATTGTGTATATCATTTTTGAAAAGGTTTTCCACATTATCCCATAATTTTACTTTCAGTTCTTGAGTGCTCATAATTGTAGTCTTCCTTGGAGCAATACGTCCTGAACTTGACTTTTTCACTTCAAATGTGACTAATTGGATGTTAAGGGCATTATTTATTTCTTTTCTTAGATTACTAAGAATATCTTCAACTGTAGTTTTAATCTGTTCCTCAGTACATTGTAAATTGTGGAATACTTTGAAACATTGGAGTAATTTTGACTTATCACCACTTAACAAACTAGCTTGTAGTAACTCTGAAGAATTAGAGAGTAGCTCATTTTTTTGATATCCAACTTGCTTTACCACATCATCAAGTATGTTGATTCCATTAAAATCATAGTCACCAATTAATTCATTAAGCTCAAATATTATCATAGCTTGTTTTGCTGGGTTGTCTTTTACAGAAGCTAACTTATTCCAAAGAGCCAGGATCTTCGTTGTATGTCGTAATAAGTTACAAGTAGTTTGAACTCTCTCTAACATCATAGTTTGACTTTCCAAGGAGTAATACGGTGTGTGAACTTTTTCTCTAAGTTTTTCAGCACCACGTAGTAAACTTTGAACTTGTGAGCGTACTGATTCTAACATAGTTTCCAGATCTGTTATATTACTGGCTTGTGTTAGAAGATCGTTGTGCTTAGCAAGAACCTGGCTTTCTAGACTTTTCGACAATTTCTCTATACCTTGGGTAAGTTTAGTTACCTGATCTGTAACAGATATATTTTCGCCGACTAAAGGCTTTACGGTGTCTACAAGAAATTTGCTATAGAATTCATCATTTTCGATTTCAACACACACATCTTTTGCTTCCATTTTAATAATAGGACTAAGATTTGTGAAATATGATAATAAGTATCTCTATACCATAATTGAAAAATTTATTAAAAATTTTTTTTTAAATATTTGGATTAAAAACACATCACTTGTGAGTTGTGACTTCACTGACAGTGACATCTGAACTGACAATTGACATTCTTGAATGGCATTTTTATTTTTTAATATTTTAAAGCACCTTTCTAAGCTAAGGAGTAAGACGCCAACATCCCTGTATGATATTACCTCCAGAAAATCCACGTCTATTTAATTACACTAACACTCCTTTTAAATAGTCGATCTTTACCCGGCAAGTTGGTGCACATAACTCTACGAGTGGTCTTATTATGTAGGTACTAGACCCATTTATCCTTTGGTGGCTTCCTACTAAGGGTAGGTCACAATTTTTGTTTAAAGACCCGGAACAACACTAGGTAAAATATTTTAATGTGCTGGCCAATGTCCGTTTTCGTCAGTGTACCTACCTATAACCGATGTCTTCTGCATTTTGTTATTTGACAATACTATCTCATGTTATCACGTCATAACATCAGCGATGCGGTCAAAGATTTATCAAAGCCACCTAGCAGAGTACGTACTACCTAGATACAGCCTATTCACTAAAATTTATTAATCCTGGATATACATATACTTACCTAATATTGGTTATATTATTCCGGGAATACGCTCATAAGGAAATGTTTCGGGTAAAAAATAAAACCTTGTCAGTTTGCCAATTTTATTGATATTTTACAATATGCACAGCTCCCCGAGATAAACAGATTCATCATTAGTTCGAACTGATTGTGCATTAATGATTTGAGTTCAAAATTCTATTTTAATATAAGAAATGACGAGAAACATTATACTAGAAAAATTCTTCTTAAAAATAAAGACAGCATTAATTTACAATAAACATTAAAATAATCTATCTCAATAAAGATAAGTAATTAAATAAGCGGCTCTAGAAAAACAGCCGAAATTGCGTGCTAATGTAATTATTTTAGAATAACTGGATTTTTTGTGTTTTAATATAACTTCCGCTTTCGAGAAAAAAAAACTTAAAAGCAAAAATGTTACAGCGTCTGTGGGGATCTAACCCACACTTTTGACGCTCTGGCCGAGTTGGTACCATTACGTCATAGGGTCTGGTAGTCCTTCTCCGAAATTATCATTTTTATATTTTATTAAAATATAATATCCATTTTGAAAACAATTTTATGCACCAATCGTACAGATAAAATTCACATCTTATAGATGGGCATTACTTCATTTCACTAAATATGAATAACTTTACTCGCTCATTTACTGTCTTTCTAGAACGTTAAAATTGTCAAAACTACGAAGTTATGTTTAAAATTCGTTAAAATATTCATTGTACGAGCTAAAAATAATACATAAGTATTTAAAACTAAAATTATAATTAGGCTAAAAGCACAGGTCCAATTTGTATTGGGGACAGTCGAAACTGTCCTTCGAAAAGTAGAATATTGGCTCTCGATAAAAATGTATTGCAACTATGGCGCACGTACACGTAGTCAATTTAACTTTTCAAAAAAGTTAGAATTCAGGCTCTCGACAAAAATGAATGGTGCGCTTACCAGATAACACATTTTTTAACAAGAACCAATGTTTTTTGTTAAATGTTCAAGCTAGTAACGTTGTTGTTTAAAAATGTGTCCTTTTAGTCATGAAGTAGGTTGGTAAGTTTGAACAGTAATTAAGTCAACTGGACTTGGCATAAAAATGTTACAGATTTAGTAGCTGGCAGACATACATGTTTTAAAACACCATATAAATACCATGTCGTTGGTATAATTTACTACTTTTATAAAAGTTATTCTTTGATGTAAAAAGTAAGATTTATAGGATAATCACATTATTTTCATAGGATTCGGCCAAATTTTCGGTTTTAACGGAATAATACTTGGCCTTTTATAAATTGAAAAATCTTTTAAATTTGCCATTAAAAACTTTAACACTCTGCTGTTTAAAAATATTTTTATAGCATGAGGGGGCCGAAATGGAGAGTTAAATTAAGGCTGCTTACTGTACTTTCCGTTCGAATCACATAACGCGTGCGCCCAACATGATGAAAATCCATCATCATGCTTAAGTATGCGTTAAAAAATAAGTTTAATCATTTCTAAACATTGACCTTTAATAGTAAGACTGTGTAGGTATGGAAGTAAAATTTATGGATTTATAAAACATTTTACATTATATTATTCGAATTAAAATATTTGTTACATGTGGCAACATTATAATGGTAGATTTAATTAAGTAGATATTTTATACTTCTAGGTGACTAATAGTCATCCTTATCGTCCAAATAGTGGACATTATCGTCGCTAATACCACCGTGAAAATATGTGCATACTCTCTTTGACCAAAATAAAATACAAAGACGAGACATAGCTATGAATGACTCAATTCAATGAAATGTATTGATGTCATTGATTCAATCTAATCTAACACACTTTAATAGCTCATTAAAATACTGTATGGCAGAAAGAAGTAACATGCTTTTAGGGCATTACTCTTAAAAAACAATCTAAAGTACCTAATGGTACCGATACAAGCAAATACACACGCTAGTGTAAAGTGCATTAAGTAGTGTTTATATTTTATTTTAGTCTAATTAATGCATATCTTATTTCAGAATATTGTGCTTTTCATTTTGAGATTGTAATTTCTCTTATATTTGCACCGTATTACATAATTCCCACCTTGTGTTGACAGAAAGAGACTAAAGGCTCTTAAACAACTGTGTTCATGCAGTGCATAGTTAGAGATTCTCAAGATTCATTCACTGTGGCCTATCTATATTTTATTTTGGTCGCAGCTTACAGGCGTAACTCTTAGAATTACAAAAATTACAAGATTTAAACAATAACATTTTGTACATTGCTATGACTGTGCGCTTTTCAGGTTTATAAAAATACTATTCTGGCAGGACTATAATTAGTTAGTTTCTAGGTAAGATGTATAGGCGAATGCGATTTTCAGGACTAAACAACCAATATATAAAATTCTATTTTTTAAGGTTATATGCCAGTTAGCCAACAATACTGTAGTTATATGAACCCCTTTTTAATTGCTTATGTGTATGTGTATTCATGTGCAGTGCAAATTATGATAAACAGCGAGCCTTTTCTCTATCAAGTAATAATTAGTTGATATGTGCAGCCTCCAAATTGTTTCAATAGGTTCTGGAATGTTAATTTGACAGTAATATTAGTTTTAAATTGTATGATTTTAATCACCCTAAAGGGAATCTCACATAGACACCACTACGATGTGCGGTGATGAGGATTTAAATTTTGTACTGAAAAAATCTTATTTTGTATAAAAAAAACCGCATGGTACAACAGACTCCCATCGCGACTCCGTGCGGTGAGAGTGTACGTAAGTTTCCTTCGCCCGCCCACTGGAGCGGGAAGTGGCGGCAGTGTGAGATGATCTCACTGAGATCCGCCTATAGAGTTTTAAATATGGCTACAAAATTCAATTAAAACTTTATTTGGCCCATAAAATCCTTTATCTAAGCTTTGCATATTTCAGAAGCCGCACGGATATGTTAAACGAAAAATAACTATAAACAAAGATTTAGTAGTCTAGCAAACTTGAGGATTATAGCAACTGAATAAAATTCTTGTCAACTTGATAATTTATAGCAACAGGATAAAATGTACATTTTAATCATAATTAGTACTGCACACAAGTATTTTTATGGTATATTTTACTAATAAAAATCAGTTTTTGACATGTTGTCTCCATAAAATTAGAAGAGCACTTTGTGTTACATTTAAAAAATAACAGTTACATTGGAAAAATTATTGAGCTTTGATATGTGAATGGAAATTGTATTTTTTGTATCCCTTTGAGATAAAATGGCAACACATTGATTTATATTTTTATAAAACTTAAGCATGCCATTATCCATACTTAGATTTATGAAACTAAGATGAGCATTTTAGTAGATATTTTAGTCTATAATCCATAATATCCGTTAAACAAGCCAATATACTGTAAACTCAATACCATAAGTAATAGAATTGTCTTTAGAAGATTTAGGAGTGTAACTCATGCTGCAGACATCATGTCATATAATTTTTTATAAGGTTGTTCAACAAAATATGCTTTAAGTATGTTAAGTATTGCTTGCAAAACTTGTACTTATAGAGTAAGCGTAATGAGTTATTATTAATATATTTTTAGAATGCATTTTCCTAATATTATTAAATATGTCACACTGAATTTAAAGCAAGCCAGGTACCTAACATGCATTTTAAAATTTTACAAAAACTGTTTTAAACAAATATTAAACAACAGCACTTGCAATGTTTTTCTCTTCAATAATCTGTCAGGTCATTATCAAAGTATCCTTATAATATATAAAATATGGGTTGTATTGTGTTTGTAAACAACGGCTTTATGGAGTGTTATATGCTAATAACACAATGGTCTAAGTGAAAAGTACCTGAAGGTTATACTATAACAATAATGAAAAGATTTTCTACATTCACTCATAGATGGATGGCCTGTTAATTAAGAGTTATATATTTTTAATAAATGATGTGGTTTATTACATTGTACACTGTGTGTATATGAATTCAACTGTGATTGTTAGTTAAAACAATACTGTGAATGTTTATAGGCGGTATAACCTCTACAAATTGGTAATTTTTTCTTACTACTAACAAATAACTTTGCTGATTAGTGTAAGGGACACTAGTGCAGAATTATAAAGGTAGAAAAAGTGTAATATGTTGCATCACAAACAACGGAAAATACACCTTACTATAACGCAGCAATGCTTAATTTCAATAAATGACAATTGTTGTCCTTATTATAATACCTATGTACTGAATGTTGTCTGGACATTTTTTTCGTAACATTTTCTTAACTATTCTGGTAATTTTATCTAAATGAACATGACTTTAGAAATATGCTGTGATTCTTTACTCAGTAAATGTAAAATATAACCCAGATAGGGTAGCATTACGCACAGTGCTCCGAGTGTAAAAATTACAATTTTGATATACTTTTTTTTATAGGTTTTAGCTTAGTATAACAACACACAACTCATCTGATGTAGTCATGTTGCGGTCTAAAATGCTCTTGATGTTAAAATGTCAGTTGCCGCTTTGATGATAGTATTTGATGTGAACGTGTCTATAGGCTGGTAAAATGCATCAGCACTGCCAATTTTGACAGTGACTATATTATTATTACAATATTTTTTTTCTATTAAACATCCGTTTAATTCTGGGCAAATATTTTTTTGGTAAACAGTATTACTTAACAAAACTATGTACGGTCTCTTAGAAACATATAAATAAAGCTAATATATTTTGAGTTAGTTAAGACTTCAAAATTAAATGTTTTTCATTATCAACAAAGTTATTTGTATTACTTTATAAAATATATATTTTTTTACACAAAACGCATGCATAGCTTTTAACCTTTTTAACAGGTTAATTATGAATATCTTTTCAAACATATTAAAATATAAAACATATATTTATAACTAAAATTGTGATATTGACATTTTTATATCTATCTAAATGTTTGGGGCTAATAAATTTTATTTTAAGACATTTTTTTGTAGGTAATTATGAAATGTTTAGAATAATTAATAGCTGCTATGAATGCTTGAATAATATTTTACTTAGAAAAAATGCGTTAAAAATGAAATATCAATATTAATTTCATGTTCATAAGCTATAATCTTTTACAGTATACAGAGTGCCGATTTAGTGACATGCAATATGGAAGGGGGCGAATAAATCCACAATTTATTACTAAACATATCAGCAAGAAACTACGTAATTTTAAATATTGAAATATATCCCTAAACTCAAATTAAGTAAATGTTGTCACGCCTATATCCCCGTAGAGATAGGCAGAGATACATACTTATGCACCAACAATTAGTCTCATGTGACAAGTAGCAAGTCTATTGCCGTATCAGATATAACTCCAATTCCAGCTTTTTTTTTTTGTCAGATAAACTGAAAAAACTAAGAACAAGTTGTCCAACCAGGGAATAGAACCTGAGACCTAATGCATCATTAACAATTAAATAAATCAACACTGACTACATCCACCATATATACGGTCATGGAGGATTATAGGGATAGGATTATATAAAGCCCATCTAAGATATTGTATTGTCAGCTTAAGATAAACACATATAATTTATTATATAATTTGATATGCAAGTATACTTATATTCAGCGACATAGATAGGTTTATATTATTTTTATAAACACAATAAAAATATTAAGTTGACATAAGGTTTATTATATTAATTAGCTGTGTGTAATAAGCTTAATAATAAGAACGTTCCTGTGTTTCAGCACTCTTTTAAATAATTCATGTTTTTTGCTTATACAGTCATATATTTTATAAATTGGTGATGTTAAATAACAAACAACTATTTATTTAAGAAATCATTCTTTGAAAGGTTTAAACAAAAAAAGTTTGTGATAAAAATTCAAATATTAAAAAGCTTTTCTTACCTTCTAATTTAAAATACAGAAATTCTTTTAGCATAAAATATTTTGGGTTAATTAGTTTTTTAAAGAACATAAATACAAAGTATATATATTACATACAATTGTGTTTTGTTCATAAACTAATTGCATTTATTATCATAATTTCAATTATATTTCAAAATAATTATAATTCAAGTACAATACGAAGACTAAGCCAACAATATTGCAAGATGCAGCAGCTCTATATAATTTTCAAGTTATTTTATATCGCCCCTTTTTTGCCAAAATATTTTTGAAATTATTGATTTTCAAAGTATTGCAGTTAAAAAAATCGGCACCCGTACGTAGGGTAGTTCTATTTAATTTAAAATTGAGGGTAAGCTTTAAATTTTTTGAACTAATGAAAACTACAAATGAGATTTATGGCAAAAAGTATTCACATTTATAAACATGGCACTATTATCACAACATGTATATTTTAAATAAAACTACCCTATATATTTTTTTAGAGATAACATTAGGTAAGGCCTCACAATATTGGGGTAGCACATTTATATTTTATTTATTTAATGATTGCTCAAAATAACAGTACTTTTTAAGTAAAATAACTATGACTATACTATGATCTACCCCAATATAGGAAAGGTTTTTGGGTATTCGACGAAAAAAGCCCCAAAGCTGAATTGTAAAGATTAAATATTATCCGTTAAAATTACATCTTAGCTTAAAGTAATGTGCATTTAAATGAACGGCGAGAGCCAAGTTTGTGTCCTCTTCTGTATTTCTTTCCTCGGCTTTCTTTGTCTTTGCGGATCTCTCTTACTAGTGTGTAGAAAGCGTCATCAACACCCATACGTGTTTTTGCTGATGTTTCTACAAATGGTACTCCGTAGCTTCGTGCCACCTGTAATTTTTAAATTAGTTTTGTATTATATATTTACAAAAACATTTTATACTTAGAATAACAATTGCAATAGTTTTAATATTATTCAATATTTTCATTTATTTGAAAAATACCTGTTCGAGTGCCAAACTATAGTACAAGCTGGTCTTATGATTCTCTAAACATAAAATTTTGATAATAAATGTTTGTTGCTTTACATCAATAGCATTTATAAGCTTTATGGTAATTAGTACATAAAAATTGCTTTTCAAGATGTGCCATTTTGCATTTGTCTGAAGAAAAATATACCACCTGACCCCTCTGAGTCACTTGAATCCATTACATCAAAACCTAAAAACTATTTTTTATATACATCAGTCATTAGGGCAGGTCTATCTCAATAAGAAGAGATGGAAGCATCAGTCAATAGAAAAGACAAAGAATGATTGAACAGATCAGATAAATTTCCATGTATCATTATTGCCAGGCCTAAGCTTTAGCTGGCTCCTCTCTACATCTTGGAAGTTTAAATTATTTTTATAATAGAGTCTTAATGCTTAATGTTCAAGTCTACAGACTACCCTACTCTCCATAACTGAAAACGCAGCCGCAAACACTGACAGTATGGCAGCAGGAAAAAGTAATGCAGTGGATCCAGACTTGTATAGGGAAATTTAATTAATAAAAGTCAATGTATTTGTGATATTGTTCACATTTTAACAGCTCTTTTAAGTAAGAAGTAATTTTGGTTTTTGAGCCCATTGGAATTTTACTGCTTGACGTAGGCCTCCACTAGCATACACCATATCATCTGATTATCAGTTTTCACTATCAAGTCACTACCAGTGCTGACAATGACTGAATATAGTGATAGAAAATAATATGGGGTTTATTACCACTATATAGATGTTACAAAATACTTAATGGTACCATTACCATATCATATTAATCTAATTGATTTAAGGTGATTATCATCAAAGTAAGCAAATTATTAGTATTAGTTTGTGATATATGATATTAGTTAGTTATTTAGAGACACAGAAATAAATTTTAGAAACACCCAGGCCCGGAAATACCCATATTTAGGGATACATTCTTGCCATGCTTACTGTTATAAATATTGTGACCTCTTACTAGGCGGTAGTTTTAGATTGGTACCTCCACCTGACCTATTTCTGGTGCCTTAGCATTTGTACTTGCCATTGACGTGTTCAGTTTGTTACGTATGGTAGCTGGTAAACTTATTATTGAACTAGGTCTATTATGGCCGCAGGTCAGCAACATAGTTTGTTTGGTGTCTATAGCCAATGTGAATTATTTAGCAACGCACAAATGCTTGCCCATATTGGGATGTGAAACTGAGCCACATAGCTCATCTGGATTGTTAGGTGTTATAGTAACCAATCAAGCAATGAGATTGAAAGAAATGCTACTATGATTTTTTAAATTCATTCATTATGTTAAGCTCTTTGCTAGGCTGTACCAGACCTGTTGACTAAATTGACTGCCAGTGTGGTAGTGTTGTTTTAAAAGTATAATCAGTACTTCACGGTGTCTGCACATTAATTAACAACTAGCAACTAAAATGTTAAACATAATAAATATAGATTTGTTCTACTTTACTTTTCACAACTCGCAAAACAACTGTTGAAATGAGAGCAAGGCGCTTATTTTCTACATTTTATCACTAATATTGTTTAATTACTTTTTTATATCAATCAATGGTATTTTACTTAAACTGGGGCCTTTGTCGAATTCCCTAATTTACCTCAATTCTATCCAATACTAATGACTAATATCATCTGATATGGAAATGGGATAAAGCTAGGACAAAGAAATGATGGTAATTTACGACATTTCTAGTCCATAAAAATCTCCTCTTCTTCTCCTAAAAGTTGTTATGAAAGCCTGCTTAAACACTAGAGATGATGGATCTCCAAATACATAATACAAGTAGAATGTATAATAAAATATAATATATAAATGTATGTTTATATGTGTAGAAATAAATAAAATTGAAACATCAATCAGACGGATTTTGTGATGGTGCACTGGCACTAGACACCAAAGGTGGCACTGTTACCACCTTTGGTGTCTATAGCCAGTGAACCATCAGAAAACCATTGCCCACCTGAGGCTGGGATTATAGGCCTTGTGCAAAAGTAAGTTTACTGGCTACCTTACCCTCCAAACCAGAACACGTCAACAGCAAGGGCCAACATTATGGCAGGAATAGGTAAGGCGGTGGTACCATTTAACCCGGGCAAGCCACTGCGTAGCTCAACCACCCAGTGAACAGACTGATTGCACAAGAGGAATTATTTAGTTACCTAAGTAACTATATAATTCCAATAGCGGGTGATGGGGTCATCACATCCCAATACCTTTAATCTGCTCACAATTTGAAAATACATAATTACTTTTAATGAGTGCATGTGAAAGTTTAAAATAAAAAGTACATGTGCCAAAAAGGTGGTTTTTAAATACTTGTCTGTAAATGTCTGGACTAATTGTGATGGGACTTTCTAAGCTAACATTTATTTGATAAGAATATTTACAACCTTAATGTGACAGAATAAATAAATATCGTCACGCCCATATATTCTCGAAAGGGTAGGCAGAGGTACATACTAGTTTGCACCCACAACTAGCTGACGATATTAGGTACCATGATGTGACAGGTGGCAAGTTTGTCACCGCTCGGGCTCAAATCCAATCCCATTCAACATTATGTTATTCAGAAAAACTGAAAAAACTCAAACTTAGAACAAGTTGCACGATCCGGGTAACAAACCCGGGACTTCTCTCGTCAAAGTCTGACCCCATTCGACCACAGAGGCGATATGGCAGAATACATATTCTGCCATATTGCCTCTATGGTACTGTATATCTAGTGGTCACTGAAAGCACCAGAAGTGGTTCACAAAATCGTCCAAAAAATATTAAAAAGGCAACTATAACAACAACACATGACACTTGTGAGGAATTAAGAATATTAACAAAAACATATTAAATTATTATATTGAGGATTGGGAATCAGTGATTTTGTAGGTTTAATAAAATTTTATTTATGTTTTTTATTTTTTATTTATTTATTTTTATTTATATATTTATTGCTGTTATTATTTTAAATCAAATTTAGATTTACATCCCTTCTTTTTTTTTTTTTTTCACACACAATATCATACCTACTTCATTGACCCCCACCCCAATGGTGAAAGGATATTTAAAAGTCCTTGAGTATGAAAAATTCCTAAAGTTTTTGAGTATTTTACACTAACAAACAAAAAATTGAACATATTCTTTATAGTTTTCTTATAATATCTCACAAACACAATATTTTGTGGTATATAACAGTTTATTATATTTATGTAATTTATCCAAAAGTAATTATTTATTTGTGTATAGTCACATTTTATGACAAAAATATACCTTTTTCCAAAATCTATATTTATATACTAGTAATAAATCTTTTTATATACCAAAAGGTAAATATTTTTGTTATTGTTTTCCTTGTCAATGCTAGATCATAATTCTTAAATGGATAATGAATATAAACATGTTATAATAAATATATGTGACAAATAGTAAACATACCTCTCTGGCTTGTGTCATGTCTACAGCCCACGCCTGTAAGTCACATTTGTTACCAACTAATACCATTGGTACTTCTTCCGCGTCCTTCACTCGCTTTATTTGCTCCCTATATGAACCGATATCTTCGAAACTCTTTGCACTGTTCACAGCAAAGACAAGCAAAAATCCTTCTCCTGTCCGCATATACTGATCTCTCATCGCCGAGTATTCTTCTTGACCTGCCGTGTCTAAGATATCCAACAGGCAAGTTTCTCCATCAATCACTACTTGTTTCCTGTACGAATCTTCTATAGTAGGATCGTACTCGTCCACAAAATGATTTTGTATTAACTGTATAGTCAATGCCGATTTTCCTACACCACCAGCCCCTACAACCACTAGCTTGTATTCGGTCATCTTTCGTCGAGATAAAAGAAATATTTTTTCGTAATAACAAACGTCACTGTTTAACTATGAAACAACGCCCAGTACGACGCGCCACACCTTTAGTATTACTCACATCGGTTTAACTGATACTATTAGTAATGTTTTATTATTGCACTCACTGATCCCGTAAAACGGCTAATTAATGTAATATTACAGACAAATGCAATAAATAACAGTGAAGCAGTTCACTCACCCTCACGCCACAGATAATTTTAAAATTCACAGTTGACATTTCTCATTGGCAAATGGCAATGTCATTGTCAAATGACTTTCACGTGATTTTACAGATATAAAATTGCATGAAGCTAACTGCACCTTCAGTTTTATTTTAAACTAGCTGACCCGACAGACTTCGTCCTGTCAAAAAGATTTGTAAAGTGGCAGTTTTTTTGCCTACGTATTTAAAAAAAAATCTCCTGAACAGAACCGTCACCCTGGTGATAGGGCGTTGTGAATAAAAAATAATTAAATAAAACATATATAAGGATT
>DVZN01000218.1:0-15272 GCA_018237365.1 Caria ino melicerta
GTGTACCATCGGGCTTCAGCAAAGGTGGTAAAGATGGCTGACTAAAGTTGGATTCAACCGCTTTTGCCAAGGACCAAAACGCCTTACTCCCAGCTGGGTAAGAGGCAAGTTTGGTACCAATCCGGCTGATGTGGTTGAATCTAGCCCTGCGTATCGCCCTTTTACAAATCTTGGCGGCTTGGTTGTAGGCTCTCTTTAGTTTTGGAGTATCCGGAGACTTATGCGCTCGAGCTGCAGCCCAGGCGGAGTATGCCAACTGTTTTTGCGCTTCAGCGCTATAACAGTCGGCCCCGAACCATGGACGAGCTTTATCGTGCATCGCTACGTCAGAGTACGGTATAAAATACTCCATACCCTGACGTATAACCGCGGTGACGTCTTCAGCACAGCTCGACGGATCTCTTGTTGAGAAGCAGGCCTCCCGCCAAGGATAGGACGAAAAGAAGTGACGCATCTCATCCCAATCTGCTGACCTGTATCGCCACATCCGCCTCGGGCCACAAGGGTTTTGTTCAGGCGGGGAGTAAACTGATACAGACTTCACCAGACAGTGATCGGAGGAGCCTAGCGGTGCGCCTACCGATACGGTGTACCTGCCTGGATCACTTGTCAGCAGAAGGTCAAGGCAATTGGCAGCATGGGAGTCAATATCAGGTACCCGTGTCGCACAGTTTACGAGCTGGTTGAGATCTAGCGTTAGTGCGAGTTTGCGAGCCTCTCTACCAGCATGGTCAGTCACCTGGTATGGGAACAGCCACTCCTGATGGTGGGCATTAAAGTCCCCCAGAATGACTAACTGCGCGGATGGGTAACACTCTCTAGCTGCATCTGCCGTTTCGGTGAGATGGTCAAACAGTCGAGTTGCCTCTTGATCCCCACTGTGCGAACGATAGACACAGGCATACAAGATTTGTTCATGGCCAGTGTCAACATGGAGCCATAAGATAGAGAACCTGGCATTTGATGATGCAACCAACAAACTGACGATGATTTGACGAATTAAACTCATCAATCAATCAAAGTCATCAACTGATGATGATTTGACGAATTAAAATTAATACTTTTTGTTACTGTACATTATTTGTTTTACTCTATTGCTTCGGCATCTCCAAACTTTATACCTGCATATTGCTTTCCTTTGGAGCGCTGGTTGTGGCAGACTTGTGATCTAAGTAGTCATTACTCACCATGAGTAATAATGTTCTGTGGTCACTACTGAACAGAGGCGTAGCAAGGTGGGCAAAGGCCCTGGTGCATAGGGAATAAATCGGACTCTCGCCGCCAATCTCCATGTAGCTTGAACTTATGTTGGCTTCAGCATTATAGATAGGAATAAGGATAGGATGCAGTGAGTTTAACTTATCATTAGTAGGTTACCCTCTTTTCAAAGCTTAGGTTAGAGGGCCTCCTGAGGTCCAGGGCCCAGCTACACTGTACCACCCGGCCCTACGATAGCTAGGCCATTGCTCCTGTGTCCTTTCTTGCTATGAATTATGTTTAGTAAACATGCAAGAGATTCTGTATAGGGCATATTGACGATAGCGCAACTGAAAATTTCAGTTCAACTCTTTCTATAATGGAAGGATACCTGATGGTAAATTCACGCCGCCTAAAGACACAAAGGTGGTAATGGTATGTTGCCAACCTGAGGCTGGGAGTAATGCTTCGAGCAAGTTGGTTTATTTTTCTGCAACGGAAAGTATTGTAATAGTTACTAGTAGGTACTGTCGCTATGATGTAGGAATAGGTGAGACGGTGGTACCAATTCAGGTGAGCCGTTGCAAATTTTTACCACCTAGTTATTGGTCACACATTCACACGTAGGAACACGCGGGCGAGACGCGTATGCGGACGCAGACGACGTCGCGAGCTCGTGTTCACATTAAAAACGTGATATCGTTTTTAGTGACAAGTTCAAAATGGTTGAACTTATATGACGTCGCTTGTACGACGTGAAGAAACTAACGTCTCACGCGTTTGATACAGCTGCGAGCGCACCGCGCGTGCTTGTCGCTAGTTAGACCGCACAGTGCGTTTCGTACGTGAACACTCGGACACCCAGTCATATATTTCATATACCGTGACCGCGCAAGACACCGAAACTGCAATGTCCAATCTAATGCCCGTCTATTCTTCAAAGAAAGGAAAATAAAAAAAAAACATATGTATTGTTTCCTTAATTTATATTTACAAAACATTGACTAATACCAGTTTACAAAGTATAACAAATTTTAAAACTGAAACAATTTGGTCAACCAATAATTTCAATGTCTTATGTGTAACCGAAGTTTTTATTTCACATTATATTTACATTTATCACATTTATTTAAATGTGGTTGTGAATGATGATGAATTTTCAAATAAGTAGGCATAGGTACAAGTATGCACCCACGATTAGCCGACGATACTAATAAGGAATTAATATATATATTTCATTTATTTTATTAAGCAGCCTGCTGTTACCTGGGGTTTTATTTAAACGCATCTTTAGAGATTTCATGAATTTAAAAGCTTGAGCGGAATCCTAATTATTTTTCTTAAATAAAAGTAGCCTAAGTTACTGTTTAATACATAGATATCTGCCAAACCCTATAGAAATCGGTTCAGCTCTTTCAAAGATTAGCCGAAACAAACAGACAGAGAGACGAAAATTATAAAAATGTTATTGTGTACATACATATGCATTTAGTAAAAATCAGTTATTTTAATATTACATCCAGACAAAAAACCAGACACTCCAATTTTATTTATTTGTATAGATATTAATTAAATATTTTACTAATTAACAGGGAGTCACATCTTCTTTTTGAGCCATTCTCCCACAACAGATTCTTTTCGTATTTTCGTATTTGTATGGATTTAAATCCCAAATATTGTGGGAAATTAGGTAAACTATCTCCGATGGTTTTGATATCAAGGATCAGTAAAGATTTAAATCACAGAATATGATAAAACTGCCTCGTTGGTCTGTACACCCCTAACGACCCCGCTGATCTACGAAGTTCGGGTTCAATTCCCGACGGGATTAATAACATCATTAGGAACATACTAGTATGCACCCACGATTAGCCTACGATATTAAGTCCCATAATGTGACTGGTGGCAAGTCTGTCGCCAATCTGACACAAGTCCAATCCCAGGCAATTATGTTTCGCGTCAGTTGGACACCAACCACTTGACCAGAGGCGGTCGTTGGTGCCGTTGGTAACACCCATATCACAAGCAATTTGCAAAATACAATAATTTGCTTATTTTGGCAATTTTTTTTCGAAATGACATTATTGCCAGCTGGAGTGGCTTCGCAATGACACTGGACGTTTAAGATTTTGTGAATTTATCCATTGGCAATATTATAATTTTATTTTGATAAACATGATGCCTCAAATATATCCTAACCAGCCTAGTAATATACAAATTTTTAAGATCAATAAATACTTATTTTATTTTTTACTTTAAAAAATTTCAACATATATATTATCTTTGAATTTGCATACCACGTGTATTGCAAAATTGGGTAGAGAGAGCATAATTATTTATTTTAAAAACTGACATGTACACACTATTTCTGCGAATAAAAAAAAATTGAAATTGATGTAATGTAGGCGAATGGGTTCCAGCCAGGTTACAATTTACAACCAACTTGTAGGATTTTAAGCCATTCATTAGTCTGTTGCAGTCTACTGTTAGATGTAAACCTCTCCCATTTTACAAGGGCCCATAGTGACCATACTGGGCACACCGGTTCAGGGATTAAAAGCTAATAATTGATAAAAATTAGCGTAGAATCAGAAAATTGGTGTTCTAAATTTGCCAAGACACATTTTGATTGCCTAAACGAACTTAACCAGTATCAGTACTGCTCTCATCTCCGGAACTAGCGCTTTCAGTCTCCGAGGAGCTACTTATCCTTTTAATTTTCGTTACAACTAATTCTACATTTTCTAGGTCATGATTATTGTTCTCAATGTTTTGTTTCACCATTTTCTTCTTAGACTTTCTACTTTCACTGGTCGATGGCTTGAGTGTCTCTGTCGACACTGTTGCAACCATTTTAGATTCGTTAATTTCTGGTTTAACATCTTCATTTTCTTCGTCTATGGGCTTTTTGTTTACCTCTGCTGCTAATACAGCTGCTTTGTAGGCTTCTGGATATTGTGTACTAAAAATAAAGAAATAAAATTATGATAAACAAAAGTCGTAAAAATTAAGCATAGGTTTACTTTCATTAACACCATAATCTCTTACTAGATGGTAGAAGCTTTGCAGCTGGTCCCCCAGGTAGAATGGTACCACCGTCTTACCTATTCCTGCCACCATAATGTCAGTGCTTGCCATTGACGAGCTCCAAACGGAGAGTAACATAGCTGGTAAACTTACTATTGCACGAAGGCTAAGATTTCGGAATCAGGTTGGCAATGCACCTTTATCACCTTTGGTGTCTATAGGCAGTGTGAATTTCTATCCTTCAGGAAATTCATCTGATTGTTTGTCTTCCAATACTATAAAAAAACCACATTTACACTGTGTATCTGTTTTATCAATCCTACATCCTCTATTCTTACCATAACTAATCATGGGGACATCCCTCTTCCTATTTTTACACTGACACTTTCAATTCTTTTTCGTTTCTAATTTTAAAAATATGATACAATATGGTACTATATACCTTAGCTTAGTTTTGATGGCCCTTATCTTCTTAAAAATATATTCTAGGTCTTTCTTCATGTCCAGTAACAACTGTGTATGCTTCTTGAATTCTGTGGTGGCTGCTTTGAGCCGACTTGCTGATAACTGGTTACAGTTAATTAACATCTCTGTTGTTTTTTCAAATCTTTGTAACCTGTAACCATTTAAACATTTTTGTCTATTTTACTCATATACCAAAAGGATACCTTCAGCTTAATCTCTGCTGGGCGAAATTTTCCAAAAATGTCAAATAGACTATGATATAATCATAAAAAAGCTATAGATATATTATTTGCCTACAAATTTGCATTTAAAAGTGACTAATTTTATTTTCAGGTACATATTTATGACTATAGCATAAAAGAAGTAAAATTTGTGAATTTATAATACATTTGCATGAAAAGAAATGTTTTATATGATGGTTGTAAATAATTATTTCAAGCTTTTTAAACACACAAAGGCATTCTAAATACAAATTGCTGAAATATTTTTACAGATGAATGAATGAAACTGGCAAATTACAAGCAATTACCTTCTTTCTTTCTAGTCAAAATTAAGCACATATATCATCTATAGCTTTATAATATATCATAGCTAATAGGTATCTATACTAATAAAAAAAGTGTTCATCTGTAATATCAAAATGAAAGCTTTTAAATATTAGTGCATATAGTATTAGCTGGTATACCTTCCCAAATACCAGTTAAGAGAATAAAAAAAGTATTAACACGTTTTTTTTGTCTGTACGTTTCTTAATCTTCAAAACAGATCCAATGAAAGACTAAATTTAGTGATATAAATATAAGATTTTATTAATAACTTCCTTTATTTAGGTACCTACATTTATTATTAAAAAACTTACACTCTGCAAGAAAACGTGAGGGTTAAGATTGATCCCTTGAGTGACTCGAAGTGATTTGAGTATAAATATCGTCACGCCCATATGTCCTCGAAAGAGTAGGCAGAGGTACATACTACATACTAGTATGCATCCACAATTAGCCGACGATATTAGGTCCCATGACGTGACGGGTGGATATCAATCGGACACATATCCAATCCTAGGCAACACTATTTAAAAAAAAAAACTGAAAAAACTCATACAGAACAGAAAATTAAACCCAGGACCTTTGGCGCCAAAGTTGGACACCGACACCACACGACCACATAGGCAAATTTTATTGAGTATGTTTACAAAATATAAATACACTGTTACCGTACATAATTTTTTGTGCTCGTATGATGGCTTCCACGTCACTTTGATCAACCATTCCCGCTAAACCTTGGACAAATACTTCCGGAGCTGAATAATTTTGAAAACATTCTATTGAGAAATCACTTTCTGGTGTGTCATTAGCCATTTTAAAATTAAAAATCTTTGTCGATGTTCTTTAATGAAACTATTATACTAAAAGACTCTGGCTAATCATTTAATTTAATTATATAGTACTTTTTTAAAGTTTTAATTTGTATTAAAATATTTTAGGATTTTATCCATTTGCAAAATTGTAATTTGTAAACATTATCAAACTCAACGTGTCAAAGTCAACCTGACAGCGCAAGGCCCTGCAAGGTTGCCAATCTGTGTTAAATTCCCCAAATTGCAGGGTATTTATACCTGAGTAGCGATTTATTAGGGATTGGCAATATTAATATTAACCAATTTTATGTAGGTAGGTAATCATTATTACAGTATGTGAAGAATTGTCTAATACAATGATAAAAAAACTTTCTTGTGCATGAGTCCTTACATCTCAAATTTAGGTGAAAACACACTATTAGCATTTTTGTTGTCAATAGGAGGCGTGCATTTCTTACCACCTTTCTTCATCTGATCCTATAAATTGTATATAACTTGACGACCGTATCAAAAATACATTTAATAAACCAATCAATATTTATTAAGTCTTTTTTATTCTGAAATGAATACGTTTTTTCTGTTTATAATTTTTACTATTATCAATCCATTCTTTAATATTATTGTAAAACCAAACAGGCAAGTACACCTTATCGTTATCACGTAAATGCTGACGCAGTGTCATATCGGTTTCTTTATAGAAAAGTATATCAGTGATTTCTCGAACCAATCTTTTAGGTTTCATCCTTCGCACGCTATGTCTCCTTTTCAAATCTTGTAACTCTTCGAGATATTCTCTCCCAAGAAATTTTATATCTGGTGTTCCTCTGTCCTTATCTCGTACGTAACATAGAACGCTATCTATTAAAACTTCTTTAGCCTTTTCGTAGTAATTAAAGAAATCCTGTGGTGACAAACCATCTTTGTTTTTAAATTCTGGACTTTCGTTCCTTCCTGGCTTTTGTGTGTTTTTATGGTTCTCATTATCAGAATAGTAATCACTGCTTTCACCATTCACTTCTCCACTAATTTCGTCAGATTTTTGGTTTCCATCTGGTTTTTTAAAGGTTTTTTGATCCTTATTATCAGAATAGTTACTGCCTTCGACATATTTCTCATCATCCGTTTTTTTATTGTTACTATCGTCACTTTTAGTTCCATCCATATTATCAGGTTGGCTTACTGCATTTTTCTGATCCACGTCGACCTCATCAGCTAGTCCATAGTTAACGGCTTCTTGATCTGTCTTTTCATTTTCAATCTTTTTCTTTGCACTAACCTCACGATTTTTACTGTTTTCGTTTAAATCTGCCGTTTTTCCTTTGTTTTGATTGCACTCAGCACTTTTTTTACCTCCCTTTTCTCTACATTTGTCAACTCCTTCGTGTACACTTTTTTCAACACTACCCAATATACTTTGATGGTATTTACGTAAATTATTACTTTTCCTTACATAGTTTAATATGAAATCATGAATTTGTTTATAATTGTCATCATTAGAACGAGAGTAATACAATATTTGTTGACATTCAGGACCGAAACATCTGCATTTACCAGTTTCTTTGCATAAAAGCTCTATTTCTCTCTGTATATCTCTTTCTTCATTATGATGTTTTTTAGTTTTTAATAATGGACTTTTTACTCTCTTTTGGATGATTTGTTTATTTAATTTGTTTATAAAAACTTTTGGGAGAGGATTGTTAAATTTGTTATTGATTTCTTTACTATCTGTAGTTCTAATGCATCTGCCGTCACTACAGCTACATCTCTCAGTGTCGGTACACCATAGTTGCTTTTCATCAGCGTTACCTAATAATTGCTGTATCGTTTCTTTTTTATCTAAGCTATTTACCATGGTTCTTTGCGGAAAAATATCATCGATAAATACGTCATCAGATTTATTATCATCATTTTTACATATATTGCCTGAACAACCACACCTTCCAGCCTTATTGCAACGAGCAAATAGTTTGTCTCGCCAACTTTTTTGATTTCTATTTAGGTATGGTAAATATTTACATACTTCTTTATCCTTCATTTTTTTGCATGCAGTGTTTAATACTTTACGAATATCCTCTCGTATTTTGTAGTCTTGAAACTTATCCATCATTGGACGACTCCGGTCAATTTTTGTATGTGTTTTGTTACTTGTTTTATAGTCTGCGTTTCTGTATCCTTTGTTTCTATTGGTTGCTGTATTATAATGCGAATTCTGTTGACTAATTAATTGGATTGTATTTCTGATTTTTGATAAATCATTTCCAAAAGTTTCTTGTCTACTCATTCTAATTATAGTAATTGTAATAATGAAAACAATTTTATACCTCATTTTTATTAAAGTAATATTCCAGCCAATGTGGTTGTTGTAAATCAGTTAGCCTTACAAATATTAATGAATATTTTAATGACGCGTAACCTCAATATTCAGTGAAGTTGCATAACAAATTGAATTTCTATATTTATACTAAACTATAGATATGTACAACAGATGTTGATGATGCGTTGCCAACCTGAGGTTCCAGCCTCAGTAACAGCAATAGAGACGGATGGGGTAGGGTGGGAATGGGAAGGGAGGATGGGGAGCGAAGAGGAGGGATGGGGAGAGTTGCAAGGGTGTGGGGAGTGGCGGGTGGGGTAAGGTTGTGTGAGGTTAGGTTAGGGTGGGATAGGGTGGATTGAAGTTGAGTTGAGTCAAATGGAGTTGAATGGAGTTTGTTTATGGGACTGATAATAGGGGTCTTACAGCTTCTTTGTATTTTTATTATAAATAAAAATGCGTGTGAAGTCACAGGCAACAGATAGTCATAAATAAATTAGTTAAAAAATAAGTTGTTTTTATAATATTGGAAGGCAAATAGGCGACGGATTTCCTGATGGTAAGAAATTCACGCCGCCTATAGATGTTGCGTCGCCAATCTGGGGGTGGGATGTTAAGCCTCGTGCAAAAGTAAGTTTATTAGTAGGTAAATTATGTTAAGCTATTTTACTGCTAGGTTAATGTAAAACAGAAATGATTTGCTAAATAAATAAATATCCCTGGACAAACCAAAGTAAGCTAATTATTTGTTTGTGTTATGGGTGTTAGTCACCGATATTATACATGGAACTACATATATAAAAATACCAGAATCTAATAAACACCAAGGCCCAGAAATGTGAACGTCTATGTTCATTACGCCCCCGTCGGGAATCGAACCCGAGCCTAGCTATTTGTCGACGTGGTAAGGCAACTACACTACCACTCGGTGAGCGAGACGGTCAAATTATATTTGTATCGTAATATTAGATTTGTAATTGTACTATAATGTATTGTATGCCCTTTCATTTCCCTAGCGTTATATCTCTACTAGCGATAAATGGACTTTCCTACCAATCTTCTCTACCAGTAGCGATAATTGGAAGATGTTTGTCCATTTTTCCCTATCGCGTAGACGTTATATCAATACTAAAAACGGATTCATCAGTACAGTTAAAATTATATGTTAACAAGAAACAGATATTAGGTACTTAATTTAGTATACCTAATGAAAAACATAAAGTGGAATCTGATATATTGTAGACTGTTAAAGATTACAGAACTATTTTACAGGCATTTATTTTTATTTAATCTCTATTTTGGGCAATATATCGAGTCTACAGTGAAGACTACAGCAAAAAAGCTAGGTATTCTTTCCAAGGGCAGGTGGTATAGAGTGCATAGTGTCACGATTCCTACATACTTGACTAGCTTCGTACACATACATTACTTTGTGCATGTAAACACGACGGTTTTGGAGACTCTTGACACTACCCTCATATACCAGTAATACACGAGCGATTGTTCGTGGGATATCAACCTAGGTTTTCCCATTTTTTTATTTCGATGGATGTAAAAAGTGAAAATTGTATATTTACAATTAAGCATTGTAATTATTATATGTCCATCGAAAGCGTGAAAAGATTTTTCATTGTGGCTGTAAAATTATTTCAAGCTTTGCACACAAGAAGGCATTTTTAATATAATTTTTTTATTAATATTTAGACAAGTTAAACAGACAATTACAATATTATACACACACATACACATGCAAACACACGTACACATACTTTTTAAGGCTTTCTTTAGACACACAAAGTTTATAACTATATAAATTCTTTTTTTGTTTTGGGGCTAATACATGCACGGTATTATTTAGCATTAAAATAAAATTTAATTAAAGTTCTACCATAGTTCGGAATCGTGAAACATCGCATTAATTTCCAGTTTAAGTTTAACATTTGGTTATATAATAACATATGTAGGTACATAAATATGGTCGTCGTTTTTTGAATTATCAGTAATTTTATGTTTGTCTACGCTGTCTAATAATGCTTTAACAAATTTTTTTTTTCGAAACCTTTCCCAATCACCTGAAACAGAACCTTCTTTTGCCCGATTTTTTTTTGTTTTTTGGGGAATTGTTGTTTGTTATATTGTCATACTTATTAGTTTTGAATGAGCGAGTCATTGTTTGCTGCATATGTTTCATATTTGATAGAGTTAAATCAAGCGTATCAATACCATTTTCCCCCGTACCACTACTGTAGCGATTATTGTTATAGAAGTGTCTTATACCTTGCCAAATCCATTTAACAAAATTTATGTAATCCTGTAAAGATTTTTGATTGTCACTTTTCTTGACATTATAAATTTTTTTCTGTCTTTTTAGTATGATATTATTTTTTAAGTTGCGAAGAAGATTGATAAAAATCCATTTATTCACATGTTTCTCTTTATTTCTATATGAGTAATCATGACATCCATCTGTTTCTCTACATATTTTGTTTGATTCTTTTGGAAAAAGTTCTTGCAGATCGATGTCATTATTAACATGCCGAAGAAATTGCTCCACAACTTTTTCGTCATTATGTTTATTCCTATTTAAATTTTCACTACGTCTATACCAATTTTCGTCACATCTATCACCCAAGCACATACATCTACCAGTTTCTTTACACATTAAATTCATTTTGTCTTGAACAGCCTTCTTTAAATCAAGTTCAGAGTTGATTTGTCGAAGAATGTTATTTATTTCAATATTTTTAACTTTACCCTTATCAGTATTTTGGCCATTTTTAACAATTTTATATAGCTTATTACATCTATCACCTAAACAACCACATCTGTTAGCTTCACTACACAATTCATTCATTACTCTGTCTCTTAACTTTGTTTCTGTTTGAGTGTTTAGTAAATTTTGGATATAATTTTGCGATAGTTGATTAATTGCATTAAAGTTTTCTAACCCACTTTTAGTGTCGTAGTTCTTATGATTTAATCTACGTTCTTGGGAGTCCAAGTCAATTTCGCATTCGCCTCCAGAACACTCACATCTCCCAGTCTCATCGCATTTGTCTAGACTACGTTGAATTATTTTCTTTACAATACCTCTTAAATAATTTTCTATATCGGTGTCAGGTTTTAGTTTGGTATCATCAAATTCATAAGCTACTATATTTTTTATTTCACAAATGATAAAAATTATTACGAAAGAGTGTCTCATTTTATAATGTTATTTTTAACACAAAAATCTAATTATATGATATCATTTTAAATACTTTTTTAAATGAAATTTGGGATTATACCCTTAAACAAGTCAGAAAGGTACTAAAAGTGCTTTAGTCAATTGTGCTTGAAATTGAATGGCATTTATGAAATTGATATTAAAATTGATAATTAAGACGATTGTTTTAATTATTACATAGCTAACGTTTCGTTGTGCGTAGCGATGTTTTGAAAAGGCAGCTCTTCAAACCAAGTATCAGACTTGGCTGGAAGACTAGCATTTGCAATCGCGTCTGTGATGTAACGGTACGGCTGTCGCCTGTTAAGACCGCTAGCCGTTTAGGTCCCGGGTTCAATTCCCAGGTGGGACAACATTTCTTAAAATGTTTTTCAGATTATTCTGAGTAAGCATGACATTGCCCGGGATTGGAATATGCCAGAAGTGGTGATAGGCTTGCCACCTATCACATCGTAGTACCTTGACTAATCGTGGGTGTTCTAGTATATTTACTGGACTTACGAGTCGTGGAAATACTAGCACCCCTTCGGGGATAATAGGCGTGAAGGTACTTTTTTTTCTACTATATATATTCATCTTTTTCTGACAACAAGACAATAACAAAATTTTCCTTTTACAATATCTCCAGGGGTGCTTTTGAACATTCACCGTTGATTTCGAAATAACCGATGGTTAAAATACTCGTCAATCACGGACACTAAAAACAAATATTTTTGAAATTCACACCATGTCTACAAATAACATAAAAATCTGATAAGAATTTCGTATTTAATGTCAGCGCTTGACGAGTATTTTAACTATCAGGGATTTCGAAATCATCGGTGAATGGTCAAAAATAGCACGCCAGGCTGAGCACAAGTGTGTCAAACATTGACAATATAGCAGTAAAAATAGGTAAAGCGTTGGTTCCACAACCTTATAAGTTTCAGCACAGTACTAGACCACGCGTAGTTATTTCACTTCCCATTAAACAATTGAAAATTTTCAAAAGTGAGGAAGGTATTGTTTTGACCCCGATTTTAGAAAATTGTGTCAGATCTTCTCGTTTTGAGGTCCCCTGAATTTTTTAGTATGGCGTCCAAATGTATGTATGCGTATATTAAAACTAATCTTAGAGTTTCGCAGCGGCTCGCCCGGTTTGGTACCACCACCTTACTTATTACTGTCGCCATAATGTCAGTGCTTGTTGTGCTGCGTCAATTTTTGTGGTGGACGCGTAAGTTTGAGCTGTGGTGGGGTTAAATTGAATTAAATTTCCTTGGAAATAGTATAGGCGCCATTAAGCTCTCGACTTCAGTAACAAGATTAAACCGGCTCTCCAAGAAATTTTCTCGAGAAATATTGCCATAGCCCCAGTTGTGTCATCCGCATAGCAATGAGTGTTACTAATATGCCACATATCATTGATATGCAGAAGAAATAACGCGGGAAAAAGAACAATAATTTTCAATATACATACATACATCAGCCTATTGCAGTCCACTGCTGGATGTAGGCCTTTCCCAAAGTATGTCACAGGACACGATCTCCCGCTTTCATCATCCAGTCATTACCAGTTTTTTTTTTAATCGTCGGTCCATCTGGCCATTTTCAATATTATTATGAATTATTTCGGCATTATCTGTTTCCAGATATAATTAACTCTATCTCTATTTGTTTCTTGTACTGTATGTGTTGTTTTATGTGTTTCTTATTATTAGGTGAACGATAACATATAATATCAATATATTAATCCGTGAAGCAAGAACTTTCGACCCTTTTTTACGAAAGTTGCGCGGAGGGAAGAGTATGAAATTTGCTAAACTTATAGTTTATATTAGGGAGAAGTTGAGAAAGCTAATATTTTTTAACAATAATGCTTATAAAGAACAATAAATCAATAAATAAAACATTACACACACCATACATTTGACAAGTATTTGTTACTCGCATATTGTTCGTCAAAGTCAAGTAGACTATTTGAGAGATTATGGTTTTAAGTAAACGATGAAAGAGTTTTTACCAAAAATCTGTGGTTATATTAGGTAGTACTCTTAATAATATTTGAAGATTAAAATTTATTTATTTAAATTAAATAACTTATAATTTAAATTTATTACGGTCGAATTTCGACCATTGAGTGACCACTAGTATTTTTAAATAAGCTAAGCTGCCAGTTGGTAATTAGCATGCACAAAGGTAGCAACAGTAGGTATTCCATAAAAGATCGGACCTCAACTTGGTACAGAGTCAAAATTTATGTACCAATAATGTAATGTATGTACTGTATTTTTTTATACAGTATGTATGTATGTAAGTATTTGCTATAAAAATGTTGACAATGAAGTAAAACAAACAAGCATACAGTGTTGCCCGAAGATTGCAATGAGATATTTTTTAAAATAACATACATATATTTTAATTTTATTTATACATAAAAGTGCCTAGACGTTAAAAAATCTACCACAAAGAGTTTATGAAAACTCGTTACTGGAAAATTTCTTAAGAGTGGTGTAATTGGCTTTTGATTCTCACTGAACATTCCTCCTCGTCCTCTCCCTCTTTGCATTCTACGGCCATATCAAGAGAACCTTTGGGCTTTCGCACTTCTTTAGTTGGTTTAGGCGGTTTTAGTCTAGGTCTATACCTATGTCTATTCAATGTTTTGACTTTCTTTTTACAATAATTTTCCTCCCCCTCAAATGCGCATTCTACGGATCTATTAGGGATTTTGGGCGGCCGCCGTGTTTTACGTGGTTTTGGCCGTGGAAGTCTAGGTCTAATTCCAGGTCTAAACAATTTTTCGTCTTTGTGTCTTATTCTACATTTTTTCGCGTCCTCTTCAGGTTCACATTTTGCGAATTTATTAGGGTTCCTGGTCGGTGGTCGTTTTTTAGGTGGTTTTGACTTAGATTTAGGCCTAGGTTTAATCCTGGGTCTTTTTAACTTTTGGTTTTGGAGGCGTATAATACATGCCGTCTTGTTCACTTCAAATTCGCATTCTGCGGAAATATTAGGTGGTTCAATCGAAGATGGTTTAGAAGGTTTTTTAGGTGGTTTATGGGGTTTAGGTCGCCTAGGTCTAAAGAATTTTTTCTGTTTTCTAGTTGCCATTCGGGGACGCCATCTAAGCTTATTATCCAAATTATCTTTATTTTTAGATATTTTATCAAATATTTGTCGTTGACCAGGTGTAATTGCCGCATTAACAACGTATTTTATTAAGTTACTTAGGCCATTATTATTATTTTCGTAATCTTCAGAATTTTTGACAGCACGTAAAAGATTTGTCAAGTCGTCAATGGGTTTATCTTTATAATTTTCTTTTAATATCTTATACATATGTAAGACTGTATCATTTTGATTTAACTTTTGAAAGTCACTTAATTCTGGATTTATATGCTGAAGTTTTAATGATGTAACTTTTGAAATTGAAGAAACGAAAAGTAAAATAAAACATATGTCTACATGTTTCATTTTTTTCAATTACTGTGGCAGCTCACCTAATTTCACATTAAAATTTAAATATCACAGCGGAAAATTGAAACTCAATAAAATTTCACAATCGGTTATGTTTTTCAAGCGTTACCTCCGCTTTAAGGAATTAAAACACGGTTAAGAACAAAAAAATTTACGGCGCCTGTGGGAATTGAACTCACGTCTCCAGCGTACCGGGCTGTTGTGCTAGACCACTACACCAAGGCGCT
>DVZN01000219.1:0-15271 GCA_018237365.1 Caria ino melicerta
TAATAATAATGGATCTAAATGTATTGCTAAGTGGAAAACTTGAGAACGGCTGAACCGATTTTGCTATTCTTTTTTATAATAATCCTTGAAGTATGAGGATGGTTCTTAACAAAAGAAAAATTTTAAAAATTGTCTGAAATCTAAAAACAAAAATTTTCTATATTCCCAAATAAATTATTTGTAATGATTAATGGTACATAAAAACAGTTAGAACAATAGGCGGTACATAGTTTGCCAAGTCAGCTAACAAATAAAAGAAAGCATGTGAAGCTGTACGTAACCGCTAGTATAGTTATAATGCAATTGTGGCTTCTGCATATTGAAGATATTAAAAAAATAGACGTCTAGGCAACTAACAATTGGTAGCAGAGCACATTTTTATTTTTCTTTAAAAATGTTGTCTGTCTGTACCCCAGGACTCACGGCAATCTACTAAATCAATTGCAACAAATATGCATCTCACAAAATACTTGTTTCATGAACCTGTTACATGAGTGTTTTTAGGATAATGTCTTCGGTACAGTTTACTTAAAAAGTACAATACTAAGCTACATGAGGGTTTATTGTAATAAATGAAATCTAAGTAATTTTACAATATTGTAAATTGTATATCAACAATTTAGAGGTTAAATATTTTCTTTATACTATCACTCACAGGGACTGTTAGCTTTTTTTGTGGCAGAAGGAGGCAAATGAGTAAGTAGGTCACCTGATGGTAAGTGATCACTACCACCCACGAAACAGTTAATATTTGATGAACAATACCTGTTAGACATTCCAGATTCCAGGGCAAGTTCACCTATCAAATAAACCACCACCACCACCTATCATTCAAATTTCAATTCTAAAATAAATATAAGTAATGCCAGGCTTTAGTCTTCAACCAAGTGTTTCGTAGAAATGAGGTCATTTTTTATTGATAACTTGAACAAATATGTACCTATCTAATATTTGTTCAGTTCTTTAATAAGAGTGGGACATAAAATAACTAATTGTGACTATGCCTGCCTTTTCAGTTATTCAAAAAACTGTTCAATTTTTTTAAGTTTTCTTAGTTTTACCTCTAGTTACAAGGATATTACATACACATAATATTTCAAACTAGCTGTCTCCCGTTTCCAAGGCTTAAACCTTTGATTTCACCACACCCAAAGCTCGAAGGGTAGTGCTGAATACCCTAGATTTTCCTTGAGACAAAGGCTATCACATGTAAAAAAAAATTTCAAACACATCTGGAGGTTGTAGAGATTATCATATTCAAACAAATAATATCTTTAGCTTTAAAATATTAGCAAATAATGTGTAATAATAGTAAAGGTCTACTAGGAGGTAGAGCTTTGCAGCGGCTTACTTAGGTAGAATGGTACTACTGCCTTACTTATTTCTGCCACCTTAATGTTGGTGTTTGCCGTTGACGTGTTCCCATTTAGAGGGTAAAGTAGCCGGTAAACTTACTTTTGCACAAGGTGTACCATTCCGGCCTTAGGTTGGCAACCTTTGGTGTCAATAAGTGGTGTGAATTTAATGCCACCAAGAAATCCGTTTGCATGCTTGCCTTCCAATATTATAAAAAAAGGAATTAACAAAGCATTTTGGAAAATTGCTATTGCATGCTGGGACTGCCTTGTTGATTCTTATGCTGACAGGCTGATCAAAAACATATGAGATTAATTTCAAATTGGAGCAGGTATTTGAGAGACAATTATTATACAAGTCGTTATTAATATATACTAAATACAATACAATAAACACTGTGTTTTTTTTATTAAATTACTGTATTTACATCTATATGTACTTCTATGAATGCTATTCTTGATTAATGCATATAGTTATCATTTGCAAATAATTTGTTTATTTTTGGTTCAGATCAATTTGTGTAAATATCCTCAGGAATATATTACTTATTAATATTACTTAATAATTATTGATGTATATGAAATTTTTAAACAATTGTGACCGAGATTTAATCCTGTTTTAATTGTTGGGGTGGTCTAGAATTTATTTATTAATAGTCAATGTTGATGAATAGTCATAGTCAATAAATCTTATGTTTTGAGATGAAAATAAATGCATTATTTTGAAAAGTATAACTGATATTTATTTATAAATGTAAGTACGTCTACATATACCTTACATGGTTAAGGATTTTAATATGCATTTATTTAAATTGAGTAGTGCATGTAATGTTTTAAGTTATTACCTTAGCTAACACCCTAAGAGGACTATTAATTTTCCTTATAAAAAAGTGTAATGAACTCAAAACGTATGATTCTGCCGCCAGATTCGTAAGGAAAATAAATCTTGATAGAAATTCAGAACAATAACAAGCTTAGAAACTGCGCATTAGTAAGGAGTAAGGGTTTGCCAACCAACCACAGATACATCCCCTTTAATTGTAACTAAAAATAAAGAAAATAGCGAAATTCTATTTTAACTACCACGTATGCATGAAATTATAAGACGTGATCTGTACCAACCACGCTGAATGCAGTTAGTTACCTACTAAATTAAAATTTAGTATTACATCTTACCTTAAAAGAAATAGGTTAAATATTAAGAATCAGTAAGTGCAGAACTTTATAAAGTTCACACTTGCACTAAATAAGTATAAGCTTTTAACACAAAAATATAAAAAATACAGTTAATGAAAATTAGGACACAAAAACGCCGGCTATTAATAGTAATTCTAACGAACGACTATATCGGCCGATGATTCGCGATTGACTGACAAAGAAGAATGATTGACTGAAGCAGCTGAAAGATATGAATGAAGTAGAAGATAATTGAATGAATGAAGTTCATGTATAATGTTGCCATAAAACAATTTCGTTTTACCTATGTGAAGTCCTCTCAATAAAATAATAAACCTCGCAATATTTCGTAAAACAATCAAAGCGTAAAACTATTGGAACGATTTTCTTAATATTATGATGTTGTTCATTATTACAGTCTACTAACGTGTACTGCAGATTGTCAATTGTGTGTTTTATTTGTTTTTGATTTTTTTAGCGGCGTTGAGCATTTTGTAATTGTAAAAAATATTAAGCTCTCATCAGGACAACTCGCTTCAAGACACCTGACCTGATTGAAAATTGGTAAGACAGAGGGAGAGTAGACCACTGGTAATATAAATTGTCATATTTGTGTACACCCCTCGTCTGCCCACACACGTCCTGGAGGTCGTTATTACAATGGCCGTGTCTATACACGACCTCTAGGATGTCGCCTTATTAGAGTTGTAATGAGGTTCAAATTTAGGTTATAAAAGCTATTACTATCCCTTTCGTCGTTTACCAGAACGTAAGGTGATAGAAAAAGAAGCAAATAATACCACATTGACACCAAAAAATCCTTGAAAACATATAAATGTTGTCTAATTTAGTCGTTATTCGCACCCATTGACAATATTTCGTCACAAGTATTTAAGTATTTTGGTGTAAAAAAATCTATAAACACACTTGTTTTAAATTCTCCCCATGTTAGTGCGATCTCAATTGCGAAAACGAACATACGTTTTCCTGCCAGGCAGCTCTTAAAAGGCAAGTATAGGCTTAATGTTACTAATATAGAAACTTCTGATTAGGTGACAGAGTTTTGTATCGGCTCACCTTGATTGATACTACTGCCTTACCTATATTTGCCCTAATGTCGGTGCTTGCCGCTGATTTCCGGATTGGAGGGAAAGGTAACTTATTTTTGCAGGATACATGACATTCCAGCCTTAGGTTGGCATCGCACTATTACCACCTTTAGAGTCTATAAGCGGCGTGAACTTCTTACCGAAATACCGAAATCTGAAATACGTCTGCTTGTTTGCCTTCCAATATATAAAAAATACTTTTTGTTTAGAATAATTTCATCGTAATTAGACAAAAAGATCGGCCCAGTGAAAGTGGGAAAGCTATGTCCAATATTAGCTTAAGATCATATTTAGTGATTATTTATACTAACATAATAAGAATGAACTAAAACATTGAAATTCAGAAAGTATTGTAAAAATATATTTTTCAACTTTAATTGCACATTATAAAATGATACCAATATTTAAAAAACTCACTTAAAGTCGCAATTTTTTTTCGCTATATTTTAAATAGAACTAGCTAAATAAGCGTAAAACTCGTTTTATTTAGCGACACAACCGTAAAGCAACAACACTGTATTCTTGTATTCGAATTTATGACGTCTATTTAAAAAAAAGTAGTACCTAGACGAGAACGAGAAGCTAATAAGAAAAATGGAATAAATAAATAATAATGAAGGTTCACTTTTTATTAGTAAGATCAAAATTAAAAGTAAATTAAACCCGTTTTATATGATTTTAGTCTACTGGTGATAAGCTGCTGGCACATAGGATGTGCCGATCCAACGCCAACCGCCTTCTTTAGTAATTTACAGACTTTAAGCTAGATGGCGTCAAAATTAACATCAAAATTAAGTTACTATACTTGCTTACGATGTTATAATTTATAAGTATAATAAAAAACTACTAACACAGAGTACATTATCAATAGACCATTTGAGCTCTTCAAATATAAAAGTATAATATCTCTTGTACGAACTGATCAATTTTGATGAATTTTGCGACATTCGACTCTCACGTTTGTTATTTTTGGCAGAACAAAAGATGATTCTGCCTAAAACTTTGAATTTATTTAGAAAAAAACAGTTTTAATTTTAAAATTGATGGCAATCAACGTGGTTTATAAAGGTTGATAGAGCACACGCACAAGCACACACTCACACACACACACATACGCACGCACGCACGTAAGCACGCACGCACGCACGCATTTAGGATTTAAAGCGTAGGTAGGTACTAGATATTTTCGTGCTAAGTCGACGCACCGCTGGCTGTTATTATTATGGCAAATGTATATTTCTTCTTTGTAACATAAAGTAGGCTGTTTCTAAAAAAATCTTTATAGGGAACGTACCCACAGACATAGAGGTAAGTGATAACTAAAAACTATTCGCATGCGGCTTGATTGTGAATGAAATTATACCCCGGAATTAATAAAAAACATTTTAAATGTTCTATCCCTTTCCCTCGTATTAAACATTCTCAAATTCATTCAAATAAAAATCATTGATAAATCATGAATAAATCAACCAATCACAGTTCATTTTTGTAAGCGCATTACGCCATTGCCAATCGTATAAATTCATTCATAAAAAAATACTAATTATTGTTATTTATAAACACTGCATTAATTTGTTTATTACTTACGTCCAGAGATAACTTATTTACGTATGTAATTGTTTTGTTTAAGTAAAGATTTCCTATTCACTGAACAACTAAAGTGATTACTCAATACCTGCCTAGTGAAAATAAATCAATTAAATTCTCAAGTCGTGGTCGATTCGAACGTCGAACTCAGTTAAACTTTGTTGCGGTCGTGCGACAGACGTTGTATACAGTGCGTTTACCTCTCCCGATAAACTTACGAAACAATTGTTCTCAAGTAAATTTATACAACCCGAATGCATTGAATTCTAATTTAATTTGTTTTATTTAGATAAAATTTTATTTTTTGATACATTAAGTGTACTTAATGATAATTATTTTTAATTTTTGAAATTTATACGGAATCACATTCGCGAAAAACATTTTAAGTGTTGTCATATTGTAAATAATTGTGTATATATTGTGCAAAAATGAGTTTAAGCGGTTTAAGAAGAGCTATTTCGTGTGATGTGATGAAAGTTTCCCCATCAAGCATTCTGGTTGCGAAACTTTGGAGACCTTGTAATGGAAGGGAAATCAACACGAGCAGTTCGCACAGAGGATCTATTGGGCAACAAAATTCAAAACCAGACTGGAACCGTGCTGTGAGTGAGGCGGAGAAGATAGTTGGTTACCCAACATCTTTCCTCAGCCTCAGATGGGTTCTGAGTGACGAAATAGCCAATGTAGCGCTTCATTTACGTAAACTGGTCGGAAGTAACCATCCACTATTGAAAACGGCAAAGTGAGTAAATGTAACTGGTTTTTAATGAGTTTTTAGTAAGAAGGTAAAGACTGCTAAAAGAAAATTACTATACACCTAAAAATTATTCCTTTAATAAGTAGGTGGGCACTTACTTAGTAGGTTTCACAAATAAAATAGCCTGTTTACCCATGGCCCATGGCCGTACCCAACGGGGTAGGTTAGGGCAGATGCGTCCTCTAGATTACGAATACTTCCCTTCTGTCTACTGTTGTCAATAAAAGTTCTCATTTTGCAAGGATATTAATAAGCAAAATTAAAAACATTTAGTCACCTTATCAGTTACAAATTCTATAACATCTCTTAGGCCTCCTTTTAGACAAAAGCTGCCTATGCCATCGGCTACGATTAATAAACAAATACATATTATTATCAGTGTTCGTAGCGTGTAAGACAAGACAAGCACGCGAGAAAAAAACTGATTTGCGCCCCCCTTCTGGCCTATAATTCTGATTTGCCCTCCCCTGGCCTATAACTTGGGTACGTGTGTACATACTTACCATTGTAGGTTCTGTATCTGTCCTTAAGATTTAATTATAGGTTAACATTCAGGTGTTCTCTATATTTTTCTAACAAGCATTATACTTTTTGCAGTTTAATGCGTTTGAATTATTATATAGTTGATAACAGCAAATTTGTAAGTATAAAATAGTAAGTACCTGGGCGACCGAGCTCAGCTCGGTTAACATTGACAGTGTAAACAATTATTCCTAATTTATTCGTTAAAAATGCATTCCGATATATTATTTTAATACTCAGAATTCTTACTGTTTAAATAAAATTTGCGCCATCTGTTCGTCGGTATATAAACTATAAAGTTTACCCGTGGACGCACAGATGGCCCTAAATTTTATGTACTTGAGAATTTCGATTTGCAAGACCAGGGTAAAACGATTTTTTGTAGCATTGGACTTATCTAGATCGGTTTTTAGCCTCTGAAAACCTTTTTATTACAACTCTCATCGATATCGGTAGAGTCTATAGGTACTATATCATATCGTCACTTGGTGGAATTCCATTGTACATTTACATGCATACATATCTTCACGACAAGTCCTTTACGGTGCAGACAGAGGGCATCGAATGCCAAGTGTTATGACTCCTACATACTTTCCTAGCTTCCTCCACATTCATTACCTTCTTCATACATACACGCCGCGCCGGCTTCGGAGAATCTCGACACTACCCTCGGATAATACACGGGCGATTTGGTCATGAAAACCTTCCTAGTCAACCTAGGTCTCCTCGGGTACCTACAGCCATCCACACTCGCATTGTATATCTGTTTCGTCAATTTCGCATCATCCATTCTTTCTACATGACCGAACCATCGTTGCATGCCCTTACGTATTTTAACACCGACAATTTCTTTCAATCCCACTCTTTCTCTGATTTCGCTTTGCGAATTCGGTCCACGAGCGTTACTCCACAAATTTTGCCACCCTTCACATCATGGGACCTATATAATACGAATACATGAAAATTGTGCACTTATTCAAGGCATTCAAAATGAAACTGTCACAATATATAATTTCAAACATTAAGTAAATTGAGTGTGTAATAGTTTGGGTTCTAAAACTGTACGTAAGAAGGGACAATTAGATGATAATTATTTTACATGTTTAAATTGTTCTCAAGTCAGTGATATTTGTCTTCTTTGAGAAATATACTAGTCTTTAAACATAATATCGTCGGCGAATAGTGGACACATAATATGTACCCCTGCCTACCCTTTCACGGATAATTATTTATTTTAAAAAGCGAATCGGTTGGCTAGAAACAATCAATAAAATGTATTTGTGGAAAAGTATAAATGTGTGTTTTTAGTTATCGTAAGTATAGGACTTTACACTTCTTTAAAACCATAGCAGTAAATTTCATGGGAAAAATATGGGGAACTTTTTTGGAAAAGGACAAAAATGTAGCAAAACCGGTAATATTTTTAAAGTTTACATAAAAATATTTTAAGTCTATTGGGAGATTCCAAGTATTAAATTTTAAATTTTCATGGGTAAATGAACTATGTAATAAAAATGGGTATTTCTTTATATAAAAATGAAATAACGTTTGTTATTCTTACAAAAACTTGAGAATCGCGGCTGTGATACGGCTAATTTGAATTTTGAAATATTTCTAGAAGTTCAGACTTCTAACTCTTCTTTTCTCTGTCAAAATTAGGTGATAGAGTTTCTTTAGGAATTGCAAGAAAATTATTTTCCCATACAAACTGTTCATCTCTGTCAAACATGTGCGTTCAAAAATGAAATAAAGTAGTATTAAAACAGAAAAAAGTATTTTCTAAATTCCTGTAATGTAAGTAATTTTTAGTTATTTAACCCGATACATTACTTAATTCATCATTAAATTAAATTACTTCTTACGTTCAACATTGTGTATTAGAATGTCATTGTTTGATAATAAATATAAAAAAACAATATAAGGTTCTGGATAATAAGAAAAGTATTTTTCTTAGAAATTGAGAGATTATTTATTTCGATATATGTAGTTTAAATAATTTAATCAATTTAAGTTATTTTTTCTCAGTACTATTTAATCTTTTCGTTTAATTGATATTGTTAGTTTTAAAAATGCCATTAAATTTTAATGTTAGTAATTGGATTTGTAAGTTAATATATATTTAAATAAATATATTAAGGAAAGAAACTAGCATGTGATGTATACAATATTATTTGAACTGTATGGTTATTTCAGCTTCTAAATTTTTAAGCGTTGTACATTTTTTGGTGTTTACCTGTAAATAGTTGTGCAATCAGTTCTTTTGTTAATATACAAATAAATAAAACAATTCTAAATTAGGGAAGGGTATCAATATACCAAGCTTTAAAATGAGCTCTGTTACACTGGGAAACACTATTCGTTAACAACATAATTGTTCAAATTAATAGATCCATTTATAATATCAAAGTCTGTCAATTGTTGAGACGTAAATATTTTCTACAATTTGAATTTACAAATTACAATTATGTTTTTTTAATCAAATCAAAGTCAAAAATCTTTTATTTATCCATGTAAACTTATTGAAAGTGTTCATAGATTGTCAAAATGACTCTACCAGTCCTTTGTAGAGATATATTTGAAAAGTACTATTTTATGGCTAAAATAATTAATTCGACGTTAATGCTCTTACTTCTTAGACAGCAAAATCTTACGGAAAATTAATCAAATGGTTTTGACCAAGCACTTCGGCCACACCCGCTAATGAGTTCAATCAAGCGGAAAGCGTTCTCTTAATTTTTTAATTTTCTAAAATAAATCTTAATTTCGTTGTAAGCGACCAACAAAAAACAAGAGTTAGCTTACATGAACCACTTGCAGCGCAAGGATCGAATCAAATTTTTAATTTACAGGCTGAATTTAGTATCGGATTTAAATAAAATCAAAAAATTATAACTATTTCATTTAATTTAACTAGACTGTGGTCACGACGGGACTACAACGGTTTAAGCTTAAAATCATAAATAAAAAACTATAAAACTTTTGGAATCCTTTTTGTATGAAACCCCGTGTCGGTCGGGGCTCCTTTTTAGAATTGAGCAACTACCTTCCTGCCAGGCAGCTCGTAAATGTTGATCATAGGCTTACTGTTACTAAAACCTTTGACCGTTAAGTGGTAGAGTTCCGCAGCATACGCCCGCTTTAGTACCACCATCTTACTTATACCTGCTGCCATAACGTCAGTTTTTGTTATTGACGTGTTCTGGTTCGGAGGGTAAGGTAGCCGGGTAAACTTACTTATGTATGAGGCCTAGCATCCCCGCCTTATGTTGGCAATGTAACATTACTAGTCATTAATTGGCGGTGGGAATTTCTTACCACCAGGGAATCCGTCTGCTGGTTTGCCTCCCAATATTACAAAAAAATGAGTGTAGTATCCCATTATGTATAGCTAGTCTGTATTTTAAGGATAGTGCAATAATACATTGTACTATCTAATAATACATGATAAAAAAACTAAATTCGGTAAATAGAAGATTAAAAGAAATTGGTAGAGGCAACCAAAGATGGGCACCAAAATATTTATTGATCATTTTTACAAATTATGACTGTTTTTCTATCTGTTATTTTGTTTTTCTATCACGTAAAATCTACCGAACGGCTTTTGACCAAATTTGGTTATTTATAGGTTGTACCACCTAGCAACATATAGGATACTTTTTATCCGACTTTGAGAAAACGGAGACAAAGGTATTTAATCACGCAATATTTAAAGGATCGATTGTGATGACATTAAGCAGGGAAGTGGAATTTAGCACCAAGCAACGCCAAAGATTATTTTATGTCGTTCATAACTAAGATGTTTAAAAAAATATAACATAGGTTTGTAGGTCGTTTATTATGTTTTACGTGATCTCTAATACATCAGGCTTGATTTAAACGAGTTGTAAAGAGTAAATTATACTTCTTATACGTTTTTAGTAAAGAACAATTAGATTCCGGGTATAAATACTAAACCATATTTATTTATAGTCACCCACACGGATGAACTTGTAGGCAACAGCTAGTCTCATAATAAAATTGTAAGAAAATATACGTAAAGAAAAAATAAAATGTCTTATTTTTTAGGAATCTTATATACAATGGCAAGAACAACATGCAAGCGTGGGGATTGATCGTGCTATTGGTGTCAGAAGCCGCTGGCCACAGCACAGAGATTCCAGACATGGAGCAGGATAAGGCAGCGGGAGTCTTGCACAGGTATTTTATTATTATTGTTCAGCTATTGTGATTTACAATGCCATTTTTAATATTATTATTTCGATATCACAAAATTTTCAACGCAAATGGTAAGTCTTCTAAACATAGGCTAAGAACTTCATAACCTGATCCCACCAGCATCTTTTCTTAGGCAGAGGCCTAAGAAAAGGTCTTACGGCAGGGACACTAACAAAAATATTTTCTTCTTCTCACATAATTCGAACGGCTAAAGACTGGAACTCTGTGCTAAGGGAGGTATTTCCTGCACAGTACAATTTCAGCTTCCACAAGGAAACAGTGAATAGGTACTTTTTCGATCTCTTCCTCACTTACCATCAGGTGGGTCGTAGATCATTTTACTCAGCTATCAGGAATAAAAAAAATTGTTCCCCACCTGTTCCCCAAGTGCGTGGTAGTAGTATTTGCTACTCTTATTAATAGGTAACCTGCCACTGGCTAGATGATAGATTTTCTCAAAGATTCGGCCTGTTTGGAGGGTAGGCTGCCGGTAAACATACTTTTCAACGAGGCTTCAGGTTGGCAATGCATTATTAAAAACTCCTCTATCTTGGTTCGGGCCCCTTTGCAGAATATACCATCTGCTTTCATTCCAGACAGTTAGTCAAAGGCCGACATTGTCACTAACACCGTGACCTCTGACTATGTTAGAATTTGGGAGGGGTTCGCCCTGATTGGTACCTCCGTCTAATACCTATTGCCAAAATGTCAGTGCTTGCCTTTACCATTTTACGGTTTGGAGGGTAAGGCTAAGCTGGTAGGTAAACTTACATTTGCACGAAACCTAACATCCCGGTCCCAGGTTGGCAAGGTACCTATACGATTTATGGTGTCAATAGGTGGCGTGTATTTCTCACTATCAGTGAATCCGTTTGCTAGTTTGCCTTCTAATGTTATATAAAAAAATTGAAGTCTATAGTATATTAAAATAGTTTTATAAGTTTGTATGTTATTTAGCCAACGCGCTCTTGCGGAGGTGACGGAGATGATCAGGACGTCGCACCTGGTGCACAAAGGGCTGGTGAATATGAACGCTCGCCAGGTGGTCTCCGAGCAGCCAGACGACATGATGTTCGGGAACAAGATCGCCCTCCTCAGCGGGGACTACCTTCTTGCCAATTCCTGTACTGAACTCGCCAATCTAAGGTAAGATTTCTTTGATGTAAACAAGTACTCCCTGTACTCTGGGAGAGGTCTCGTCCGGTAGTGGACTGCAATAGGCCGATGATTGAATGAATAAAGAAGCTAAAATCATCTGGTAATAAAACAGGGGTGTTCCTGTTTTTGAGTCAATGACAGTTTCTTAAAATGTTGACGCGTCGCATTCTTTGATATTTAGGTAAGTGGTCAGGATGCTATGATTATGCGCATATCTATCAGCTGCCCTGCCCTCCATACTTAAATACAGCAGTGTCAATAAAGGAATTTATATTATGACCGCATATACTTACACCGATGACCTTGTGAACTTTACCCCAATGAATAAATGAGCCTTAAAACGGAGAATGCAAGTGTACGTGTATACACGTAGCGATCTTCAACGGTGCGATTCCGCCGATATTTCTTACCTCGTACTACACCTTTGTGGAACCAATTCTCAGCGGGGGTGTTTTCGGAACATTGTGACCTAGGGATCTTCAAGAAAAGAGTTTATTCATTCCTAAAAGGTCGGTAACGTAATTGTGATGCCCCATGTGTTGCAGTTTTTCGTGGGCGGTAGTGATCACTTACCATCAGGTAATCTACTTGCTCGTTAGGCTCTTCTGCTACATAAAAAAACTGCAATCCATGCAATCCCAAGTTACAAACAATTGTTTCTTTTTTGTAACTGTGAAAACGTGTCTTTTCACAGTTACAAAAAGACCGATGACCGAAAGACCGAAAAACCCGAAAAAAAACCACCACGAAAAAAATACCTGTTTTTTTTTCGTGATCGTTTTCTAAAAATGAAACTTAGCCGGATTGATTTCTCGTCTCAGAAACCCTCTGCATACTAAATTTTAAGAAAATCGTTGGATCCGTTTCCGAGATCCCGATTAGATATATAAACAAGAATTTCTCGTTTACAGGTATTTAGATTAATGGTATATATTAAATTCACGCTGTGTCAATTACGCAAAATTATACAATAAGTATTACGCGTTACAGATAGTAATAAGTTTTATAACATTTCTAGTACGAGGTCCAACCGCTACTTTTTTATACAAATAAGTTTTATATGCAGCAGAGTAGTTAGTCATTTTCTTTACTTGACTGCTATATTTGTATAGTTAAACAAAATATAGCAGTTCAGTAAAGAACTGTAATACATTTGTAATACCTTTAAATCCCTTTTTTTGTATGATTTTTTTTGGCACACAAGGCAATTTTTTTGTATACTATACAAACAATAGAAACTAGTGATTGCACTTGGTTTGAAATTCTACCACTATTCATATCTTTTAAAGTTTAGTATGAACTGAAAAAGTTATAACTGCAAACAACATTGTTAAACAAAATATATTTGTAATATTTTTAAATATTTTTTGTTGTTGATTTTTTTGGTACATCCTCACAAGGTATTTTTTTATACTTTACAAACAATAGAAACTAATGTAATAGAATGAATAAAACAACAGAGGAACCTAGAAATTGTGAGGTCGGATCTTACTCATGGTAGGACGGACGGTTAAACAGTATTAACTTAATTAAAAAATAAATAAATAGAGGAAGATATTTAAGATAATTTTAAAACTGATTGAGGTATCTGTTTTGTAGAAATATTGTAAGCATGGGTTTAATAATAAACATGATTCATTTACTCAAACACAAAATTAACAAAAGTAAGAAATACAAATTTAAAAAGTAATTTATCGATAGTGAGTAAACTATTTTCAACTCTATCAATGTCTATGAGATCGGGCATGGCGGTAATAACTAATATATATATAAAAAAAATTAATTAATAATTATGTGTATGGACAAACTTGTAAAAACAAAAACCGGGCACACATGTTTCCAGATGTGTAATGTTGGCATATATTTTCCTTTCATTTTTCTACTGTTTATACGTTTTATTGTTCAAGAAATATACGTATTAGTCGTATTATTTAAATTCATAAAATCATTTAGACGCACGAGAATCTGGGTTTGATTCCCGATCCTGTTGCGCGACGAATCAGCAAATATATACTAAACACTGCTTGTTATAAGGAAAATAACACAACCAGTTCATAATGATAAATTGGAATTTTCACGCTTTAGCTGAGTGAGGTTGGGATGAAACAAGATCTTAATATTTTTATAATGCTTATCTTCAATGATATTCTAATAAGGATGTCATTGCTTATCTCTATGCATTTATATTTAATTTGTTTTTCTATATTTATTGGGGTTCCGTAAAAACAAACACTTGTAACTTTTTTTTGTGAATTCTAAAACAGTAACCCTTACCGGCATTCTATATTTTTGTACAAAAATAAAGGTTTGTCAAGATGCTCTTTTTAATGCGAAAGAAAATCGCACTGTTAAATAATGTGAAGTGCTAAGCAACCGCGTGTGAGTGCCACTCTCACTTGGGCACTTTTTTGTTACAATTATAATTTATACGTAATTAAAACTAGTTTTTAGCACTTAACGCTTTGATGATTACGTGAATGATAATATTTTCTCAAGTGATTCAACACAATGCTGTTCAATAGATTTCTGCTATTCACATCTTTAAGAAAATTAGCATGTAATATAAAACGTAAATGAGTTCGTTATTAAATGCCATTATCATTACTATATATACAAATATATCGCCTCAGTGGTCTAGCGGTGTCGGTGTCCGACTTTGACGCGAAAGGTCCAGGGTTCGATTCCCAGGTCGGCCATCTTGTTCTATGAGTTCTTTTCAGTTTTTCTGAAAAACGTATTGTTGCCTGGGATTGGATTTGTGCTAGATTGGCGACGGACTTGCCACCCGTTACATCATAGCACCTAATATCGTCGGTTAGTCGTGGGTGCATACTAGTATATACCCCTGTCTATCCCTTCAAAGATATATTGGTGTGACGATTTTTATATATATAAAATTCTCGTATCATAGTGTTAGTTGCTATACTCCTCCAAAACGGCTTGACCGATATGAATATAATGTTATATGTATATATAGGCCTGAGAATAGGTCGTTCTCTATTTTTTACACCCCTAAGTGATAGGGGTCGATTTCTCCCAAACATTTTTTATTTTTTATTTTTTGACAATATTTTTTATATTTATTATTTTATGATGTGGCATCAAAAAATATACATAGCCCGTAACTTTCACCCTTACACCACCAACCTCAACATTTTTATAAACATAGAAACATTTACGTCATCTAGTACGTATGTTACAAATTATGTGGTACCTACACACTCAAATCTTTGTTAGCCTCAATGTATGTATATGTATAGATGTGTGTGTATGTATATATGTAAAATATGAGCTTAGAATAAAGATATACATGTATATCTTAATATATATAAATCTCGTGTCACAATGTTTGTCCTCAATGGACTCCTAAACCACTGAACCGATTATAATAA